>BLSH010139266.1:0-12614 GCA_018402905.1 Glandirana rugosa
GCTACAGAAAAGAAAAAACCTGAACTCAGTGACAAAAATCCTCAGGAACCATAAAATATCCTACAGGTAGGGTTTCCTGGCCAAAATCACAATAACCAAAGATGGGCATACCCACATTGTGAGCAATCTAGACAAAGGGCTTCCATTGCTAAAAGAGTGGGGCCTGCTGCCAGACCTCACAGACTCGGGTAACAATTCCCCAAACCAGATCCGACAAGTGGAGCCGGAATGGAAAATAGTTATCACAAAAAATGCAAAGTCCCACAACTAATCCTGCATGAGGCACTCAAAGATTTCTAACCTCAAGTCCCTAGGAGGCAATAACAGCTCTTAAGAAAACTAAATAGATGCTGCGCCACCCTGAGTGTTGTTCAACCAACCAATACTATGTAGTATGTAAAAGTGCCAGTTGCTATAAAATATATACAAAATGATCATATAATACTGTGCAAGGTTGCTATAATGGATGCGACCATCCAGTGCAGTCCATAGACATAAATATAAAAGTGCTCAGTGCTCGAAAACAAGTGCCAAATATGCAGTCCGTGGTGCTCAGTAACAGCCCCCTCTTGTTGCCCCGCTCACCAGAAAAAATGGACCCCCAGCTTTGCATTCTGGGGGTCACAATGAGCTTGTTCCTGGTGATGGTCAAATTGGGATAGTGGTACCGGCAATGCACGACCCGTTCCTATTAGGCTGAAGACAGTAGGCTCCACTTCTCCACATATGGTATTCAAAAAAGAAAAACAGCCTCCATGGTGAAGTACTGTTATGAAAATGTATTTGCGCCTATATCAAAGGAAATCAACACATTAGACAACTCAAACAAAAAATCGCCAACCCCAGAAACAACAACAAAAATCTTTAACCTACGCCAAGACCTACGAGACCTAATACTCCAATCCCACGAAAAATCCCTACGTACACTAAAAGCTATTAACTTCACAACAGGAAACAAAGCAGGAAAAGCAATGGCTAGATTAATCAAGGGCCGACGCGAAAAATCAAAAATCCAATATCTATACCACCCAGAATCCAACAAAAAACTGATTAACCCCAAAGAAATAGCGGACGCCTTTAGCACGTATTACAGTAATCTCTATAGCATCCAAAATGACAAAGCAACGCATCAACCCTCTACCGAAGAAATCAACTCCTTCCTAGACCACATCTCACTTCCTAAGATAACAGATGACCAACTATCCGAACTAAACAAACCATTCAATCAAACAGAATTAGACGAAACTATCAACCACCTGCCCAACAACAAAGCCCCAGGGCCCGATGGCCTGTCAGGGGAATACTATAAAACATTCCTACAAATCCTATCTCCCCACTTACTCACCATCTTTAATAGAGCCACATCTACTTCTCTCTTCCCACCCGAAATGTTAAACGCCACTGTCATCACCCTCCTGAAACCCGGGAAAGACCCGAACTCTCCTAAAAATTTCCGCCCCATTGCATTACTTAACATTGATCTAAAAATATATGCTAAACTTCTAGCCAACAGGCTAATGAGTATCCTTCCATCTTTAATATACAAAGATCAATCAGGCTTCGTTAAAGGCAGACAAACCTCAGATGCCACTAGAAGGTTAATAAATCTTATACATTATGCAGAACAATCAGGAACGCCTTCTCTGCTCCTGTCCCTGGATGCAGAGAAGGCGTTCGACAGAGTACATTGGAAATACCTCCACTTAGTACTCCATAAATTTGGCTTTCAAGGAAACATTCTCAAAGCAATACTGGCACTTTACACATCCCCCTCGGCCCAAGTATTCACCTCAGAATGTATATCCAAACCATTTGGAATCACAAATGGAACAAGACAAGGCTGCCCCCTCTCCCCCCTGATCTTTAACTTAACAATCGAACCCCTTGCAGAACACATAAGAGCAAACCAACTAATAACAGGCCTCAAAGTCAACACCCAAGATCATAAAATCAATCTATTTGCGGATGACATAATCCTTATACTAACAAACCCACACACTTCACTAGCTGCAGCACAAAATACACTGAACTGGTTCAGCAGAATATCGTATTATAAAGTAAATGAAGCCAAGTCCTATATTCTAGGAATAGGCATTGATAGTGTACAATCCAATGTACTCCAGCAAACTTACCCGTACTCATGGGCAGAACACAGTATACCATACCTGGGAATACAAATAACAAAGTCCACCAAAAACCTATTCTCGTCCAACTACCTTCCTTACCGAACCAAACTCCAAGCTGACCTGCAAAACCTAAACTCGAATTCTCATGGGCAGGTAAACTTGCAGCATTCAAAATTATGAATCTACCTCAACTCCTCTATCTCTTTAGGTCTCTCCCAATACCTATCCCTCATAGTTACTTCAAGTCCCTACAAGCACTCCTATCCACATTTGTGTGGCAAGGGAAAAAACCCAGATCAGCTCACGTCAAACTTATCAAACATCGCACAGCGGGAGGCATGGGCTACATAGACTTCAAAGATTACCACACAGCAACCATTCTCTCTCAAATAAAAGAATGGTTCCTTCCTTCACCTGACACACACTGGGGCACCATAGAAGCACATTATACGCACAAGAACACACTGCGGTCATGGTTAGCAGGCACACTACTAAAAGCAGCCACTCCCTCACATATCCCCCCCCCCCATGACGGCATTTCTAAATGCCTGGAAATCCCTAACAGCACAAACTCCCACGTTAGAAGAGTGCTACAAATTAAAAACCCCGATACAAGCTCTAGAAAACGTTATAGAAAATATATCCCTCTCCAATTGGATCAAGAAAGGTATTCACCACATAGAGGATCTGTCCACTTCGCTAGGATCAAAATCTACGCATCTCACACTGCCTCTTAAAAATCCCCAAATGGAGAAGCGTAATCCACCCCAAAGCATGGCTATTCCTGTCCCTAAGTTCACCAAACAAGAAAGGAATCTCACTATTTTATGGTATACTCCAACAAAAAACAACCTTTCCAAAAAACGACGCCATACTTAGATGGGAATCAGATCTAGGCAAAAACTACACAATAGAACAATGGACTCAAGCTTGTAAATCCATATACAACACGACAAGAAGCACTAAACTATGGGAGCTAACCCAGAAATTACTGTTACGTTGGTACTTGACACCCGACAAAATCTCCCCCTTCAGGGGTAAACCCTCAGATAAATGTTGGCGAGATTGCGGCCAAAAAGGGGATATCATGCACTTTCTGGAGCTGCCCTAAACTGACACTTTTCTGGCATGAGGTAGAAACACTAATAACAAATATGGCAGGCACACACATCAATATCTCACCAGGACTTGCTTTGCTAAACCTAGACCTAGAAATCCTACCCCCAAGCATCAGATACTCAACCCTACAACTCCTTCTAGCAGCCAGACTCACAATAGCCAGACACTGGAAGGATCCAAACCCCCCAAATCTCCTAGAAACTATAGAGTCAACAAACACCCACCATACCTATGAACTACTGTTAGCATCGGTAAATGGGAAAAAACACAAAACCTCAATAAATTGGGAACCATGGATGGCCAGGAAATAAAAACTATGAGGGGCAAACCGAGTAAACATAGGTAAAACTTCTCTTTCATGACAACGTGGCGTGACCCCCCCCCCCCACAAGACACAGAATGCTCCCACATGGGGTGTCTGGGGCGAGGGGTCAAACCTCAAATACCTCGGCAAGCTCCAATACAGATAAGATCACAAACAAACATTCCAATAGGGATGCCTAAGGTTCTTAATCTCAGATAGCACTAAAAATAAACCAAGGGTACCATCTCTAAGCACTGTAACTGCCTAATACTGTGCTATTCTCCACTGGTCATTATATCCTTATGCTGTCATCTTTACCTCTATTCACTACTTTAATCTGTTCTTCTACTTATATTGATACAAATTTTGTATGAATCAACTGTACTTCACTTGAGCCGGGGTATGCCCAGAGGCTCTGTTTTGTCAATACTTCTTTTACAAAACCAATAAACATTATTAAAAAAAAAAAAAAAATGTATTTGCGCAATTTAAAAGATAAACTTACAGGAATAACTGATGATCTCCCGCCTATCCTAAGATTACTGTGTGTTGTGTGCGGCGTTTGGCTCCGGCGTGCGTTCCACCACGGGCGGACGTGATGTCAGTGAGTGCGGAGAGCCGGAAATGACGTCAACGCGTTTCGCTCTCCAATAACGAACGTCATCATGGACAATTTCCCTAACAAACTGCCTCTATTTTGACGTCTAGAGGGTCAACGCCCCCCCCCCCACCAACCGCACCAATCAAATTGTGACCATGTTCCCATGGAAACTAGGCTAGAGTTAATATTCTAGGGGGGTTCTCACGGCCATCAAGGACACGGTAGCCTTTAAACTCCACAACTCACTAACTGACCCCTTGAGCAGATACATAATCTTGGTTTGCGATCTGTACACCATTACTTACACAATAATTAATTAATGTGTACTCACCGAATACACGCCAACTACCCTTCTTTAACAAACTAATGAAAAAATGTCTATGGACTGCACTGGATGATCGCATCCATTATAGCAACCTTGCACAGTATTATATGATTATTTTGTATATATTTTATAGCAACTGGCACTTTTACATACTACATAGTATTGGTTGGTTGAACAACACTCATGGGGGCGCAGCATCTATTTAGTTTTCTTAATCTGTAAGGGTACCTTTTGGTAGATACCTATGTAGTGGCAGCCCCCATACATTGACTTATTCCTGGACCCCTGTCAAGGACTACAGGGATTAGTGCATGTAATTAATTCACTGGTCCGTAGCGCGGATTATTTAGCACACATTAATAACAGCTCTTAGGCTCGAACTATTTCCCCCTGAATAACTTCACAGCTATGCGCTGTTAGTGGATCCCAACGCAATTCTTGTTACTGTTGCTATACGCTCACTTACACCATCCCAAACAGGATGGCACTGTTGTCTGTTTTGCTCTTTGTATACCTATCACTTTCTCTCTCTTTAATCCTTGGGTTGTAACTGCATACGTCGAGGAGGAGACTTCGCTTTCCCACCACAAGACTCACCTTCTGAAATGTCACTCAAGATATACACCTGAGATGTCAAGCTAGGACCCCGCATTGTACTTGCCCGAGGGACACAGTGAGTACGCAAAAACCAAACACTCTTTTCATAACGCGCAAATCCTGCCTTTCTGTCCGTGCCTACTGGAGAGGCTAAAGGCACGCACAAGAAACTCAGTGACACTTTAAAAACAGCAATTTCCCTCTACCCACAATGGGGATCAAATTCCTATCCATAAACTGTAAGGGTCTAAACCACCCAGCCAAAAGGAGGGGAATGTGGAGGGAAGCTCTTCTACACAAGTCTGATATACTCTGTGCCCAGGAGGCTCACTTTCAGCCACAGTCCTCTCCTAAATGCACTCTTAAGAACTTTCCCCATATATTTGTGTCCAGCATGGACTCCAAATCTAGGGGGGTTCTCACGGCCATCAAGGACACGGTAGCCTTTAAACTCCCCAACTCACTAACTGCCCCCTTGAGCAGATACATAATCTTGGTTTGCGATCTGGACACCATTACTTACACAATAATTAATTAATGTGTACTCACCGAATACACGCCAACTACCCTTCTTTAACAAACTAATGAAAAAAGTCTGCATGGTCCAAAAGGGTCTACTGGTCATTTGTGGAGATTTCAACATGGTCCCCGACCTCAGCATGGACTCCACTTCCACCAGCAAGCATCCAGGACCAACACTACAACCCACTCTTCACAGACATAATCTCTTTGATACATGGAGATGTATGCATGCCGATGAAAAAGGACTACTCCTTTTTCTCGCAGCCACACCAAACATAAACTCGTATAGACCTCTTCCTAGTGGACATTAGCACTATTTCCAAAATCAAAGACGAATCAATCAACCTCATAACGTGGTCCAATCATGCCTCCATCTCCCTGACAGTTAACCACCTGACCTCCTCAACTTCTTGCCCAATATGGAAACTGAACACATTTCTCTTTCAACAGGAATCTGCCAAACAAACAGTGGAAATGCAACTTTTTTTCTCTGACAATGCATCCTCTGTCCAGGACATTTTTATGGAATGCTCACAAAGCATAGGTTAGGGGTATTTACATACAACTGGGCGCAAGGGCCAGGAGGCTGCAGCAGAAGCGAATAAAAGAGATTACCAGTGAAATAGCAACACTAGACCTCCAAAATAAACACAAAGCCATCCCAGCTGTGTCCCAAAAAATGTCCCAACTGAGGCAGTATCTCAGGCTCCTCCTGCTGGAGGAGTTTGAGAAGTCATCAAAAAAATTGAAAAATGGCATATTACGCCTCCGATAACAAGGCAGGGAAACTACTAGCTCAGAGGCCGAAGGTATAAAACCAAAGTACCGTATATTATTCACCCACACACCAAAATTAAGGAATTTCAACCACAAAAAAATTGCAGACGTATTAAATTATTAAAAAAGACCCAAATACCTTTCAACCCAATCCTGAATCAATTACCCAGTTTCTGAGCAGGCTTAACATCCCAAAATTAACCCAGGATCAAATACAAACTCTTGATCTTCCTTTCACTGCCACAGAGATCTTTAAAGCTATAAATTCTCTCCCCATAAACAAGTCTCCTGAACGGGTTTAGTAGTGACTACTATAAATCATTTAAGCAGATATTGACCCCTACTAGAGTTGAGCAGACACCTGGATGTTTGGGTTCGGCGGGTTCGGTCGAACTTTGCGAAAAAAGTTTGAGTTTGGCCCCGAACTTGACCAGAACTTGACCCCGAACCCCATTGAAGTCAATGGTGACCTGAACTTTTGGGCACTAAAATGGCTCTAAAAAAGTCCTGGAAAGGACTGGAGGGCTGCAAAGGGAAGCAAAATGGGGGTAAGAGTAGGGGGATGGGATAGGCAAATAACTTAAAATCACATAAAAAAATAAAAATGAAGGAGGAGGTGGATGTGGAGTAGGAGGTTGAGGAGGCCTCAAAAAAAGAATAATGTGTGAGGCTGGTATAAATGTCTATTCTGCACAAGGTACAGACAAGTCTTTTGGGATCCATGCCTGGTTTATTTTAATAAACGTTAGCTTGTCCACGTTGGCTGTGGACAGGCGGCTGCGCTTGTCTGTGATAACGTCCCCTGTCCTGCTAAAAACACGTTAAGACAATACACTGGCTGCAGGGCAGGCCAGCACCTCCAAGGCATAAAGGGCAAGCTCAGGCCATGTGCCCAATTTGGAGACCCAGAAGTTGAATGGGGCAGACCCATCAGTCAGTACGTGTAGGCGTGTGCACACATACTGTTCCACCATGTTACTGAAATGCTGCCTCCTGCTAAGACGTTGCCTATCAGCTGGTGGTGCTGTTTGTGGTGGCGTGCTGCTGACAAAGCTTTTCCAGCAGTGCCACAGCTGCATTGGTGACCTCTTACTCCTCCTCTGCCTTCGCCTTGTGTTTCCACTGAGTCCCCGGTGTCATTTGGGTATGCCCTCAACAGCGCGTCTACCAGTGTGAGCTTGTAGTCGCAGATCTTCTGCTCACGCTCCAGTGAGGGAATTAAGGATGGCACGCTGTCCTTGTAATGGGGATCAAGCAGGGTGGCCACCCAGTAAACAGCACAAGTTACAATGTGGGCAACTCGGCTGTCTTTGCGCAGGCACTGCAGCATGTAGTTGCTCATGTTTGCCAGGCTGCCCAGAGGCAAAGACAAGCTGTCCTCTGTGGGAGGTGTATCATCTGTGTCCTCCGTATCCCCCCAGCCACGCTCCAGTGATGCCCACGAGCTGCGTTGGGTGCCACCCTGCTGTTAACACGGTTCCTCCTCCTCATCCTTGTCCTCCTCATCCTCCAGAACTGTGCCCTGGCTTGAAAATTTTTTACCTGGCTTATGCTGGTGCAGGAACCCACCCTCCGAGCCACATGTGAATGACTGGCCTGATAACCGTGGAAACTACCCCTCTTCCTCCTCCTCTTCCTCCTGTGCCACATCCTCTTCCATCATCGCCCAAAGTGTTTTTTCAAGAGACATAGAAGTGGAATAGTAACACTGAGAACAGCGTCATCGGCACGGGCCATGTTGGTATTCGAAACACCGCAATATGGTACACAGGTCTCGCATGGAGGCCCACTCGTTGGTGGTGAAGTGGTGCTGTTCCGCAGAGCGACTGACCCCTGTGTGCTGCAGCTGAAACTCCACTATTGCCTACTGCTGCTCGCACAGTCTCTCCAGCATGTGCAAGGTGGAGTTCCACCTTGTGGGCATGTCGCATAGGAGGCGGTGAGCGGGAAGGCCGAAGTTCCGCTGCAGTGCAGACAGGCGAACAGCAGCAGGGTGAGAACGCCGAAAGCGCGCACAGACGGCCCGCACTTTCTGCAGCAGCTCTGACATATCCGGGTAGTTTTTTTAGAAAATTCTGCACCACCAAATTCAGCACATGCGCCAGGCAAGGGGTGTGCGTCAAACCGGCTAGGCCCAGAGCTGCTACGAGATTTCGTCCATTATTGCACACCACCAGGCCGGGTTTGAGGCACAGTGGCAACAACCACTCATCAGTCTGTTGTTCAATGCCCGTCTACAGCTCCTGCGCAGTGTGGGGTTCATCCCCCATACATATCAATTTTAAAACAGCCTGCTGTTGTTTCCCCCTGGATGTGCTGAAGTTGGTGGTGAAGGTGTTACGCTGAACGGATGAGGAGGTGGTAGAGGAGGAGGAAGCAGAGTAGGAGGAGGCAACAGGAGGCAAAGAGAAATGCCCTGCAATCCTCGGTGGCGGAAGGACATGCGCCAAACTGCTATCCGCCTCAGGCCCACCTGCCACTACATTTGTCCAGTGTGCAGTTAGCGAGATATAGTGTCGCTGCCCATGCTTACTGGTCCATGTATCAGTGGTTATGTGGACCTTGCCACAGACGGCGTTGCGCAGTGCACACTTGATCTTGTCCCCGACTTGTTTGTGCAAGGAAGGGATGGCTCGCCTGGAAAAGTAGTGGTGGCTGGGAACCACGTACTGTGGGACAGCCACCGCCATCAGGTTTTTAAAACTGTCCGTGTCCACCAGACGGAATGACAGCATTTCAAAGGCCAGGAATTTTAAAATGCTGGCATTCAGGGTCAGGGATCGTGAGTGGGTAGGGGGGTACTTCCTTTTTCTCTCCAGTGTTTCGGAGATGGACAGCTGTAAGCTTCCATTGGACTGTGTGGAAATGCTTGGGGACGGTGGCAGACATGGTGGCGTTGCTGTCACATTGTCTGTTTGCTGGGAGGAAGCAGGAGTAGGCCGAGACCTTTCTTGGATTTTGAGGTGCTTATTCCACTGCAGCTCGTGCTTTGCATGTAGATGCCTGGTCATGCAGGTTGTGCTCAGCTTTATAACATTTATGCCGGGGGGCGTGTCCGGCCGGCGTGAAGGACGGCAGCATAGTGAGAGAGCTCCGGCTCCTGTGATCCGCCAAGCGAATTCCGAAGCGGCAGTAGCGAGGTACCGACAACAAGGATGGCTTCATTAGATGCAGCGGCAGCGGGGGCGGTCAGAAAAAGGGGCTCCCAATGCTCCATCCCGCAGAAATTGACCGATTTCTTCAGTCCCTCCGGAGGGAGGGTGTACCAAGATGGCGCCGGCGCAACGCTGCGGCCTACAGAGGAAGGAGACAGCGCCTCAGATTCCGGCAGCTCAGTGGCGTCAATCAGCTCAGTAATACACAGAAGGAACACAAGTGTAAGTGATCCCTCGCCTCCTGACAGCCCTACTACTCGTAGTCCTGCTAAAAGTAAAAAAGCTAAAGGGGATTCCCAGGATGCAGAAGATAGCATGGATGAATCTGCACCAGAGCTACCCACACAGACTACATTAGAAAATTTCCCCTCCTCATCTCAACCAGTCACCATGTCCAGTATGAAAGAGATGCTGATCTCCTTAAGGGACACTCTGCATATTGACATGATGAAGATGCTTCAGCCCATTAATGTCTCAGTTTCTGATTTGCAAGATAGGATGGACCATGTTGAATACAAATTGGAAGATGCCTACTCTGCACATAACAGCCTAATAGACACGTATCAAGATCAGCAACGTGAACTGCAGAGGATCTCAGCCAAGCTGGCAGATATGGAAGACCGCAGCCGCAGATCCAACATAAAATTCTGCGGCATATCGGAGAAAATAACCAATGCAGAACTGAATGACTTCATTAGACAACTCCTGCATGAGCTGGTACCAGAGGCAAGTGACATGGAGCTGCTAATTGACAGGGCTCACAGACTGCCAAAACCATCTTTTCTCCCAGACACCATTCCAAGAGACGTTCTGGCTAAGATTCACTTTTACCATGTGAAAGATGCAGCTATGAAAACCATGAGACATAAACAACACCTTACAGGTAAATTTGCGGGGATCTCCCTGTACACAGACCTATCCCAGGCGACAGTACAACATCGCAAGAAACTGACTACAATCACCAAAACCCTGCGGAACCACAACATCGGGTACAAGTGGGGGACCCCGTCCAAGTTGATTGTGACCTACAAGGACCTCTCAGTGAACATACACTCCTTGGAAGCAGGCCTACGCTACCTGAAAGAATGTGGAATCCTTCCCCAAGACAACAATGAAGAGTCACACGCTGAACCTTCTAAATTGAAGAAAGACTGGTCACAGCGCCCATCCAAATCCTCATCCAAGAAAAAGCACGCTCACAAGCCATGAGGTGGACACAGGAGCCCACATTATTGACCTCCCTTCCCTGATAACAGGCTCATTTCTCTCTTGTTATCGGGGCAAGTTAACCCCCCAGAGATGTGCATTATTGGTTGCCCTAGAGAACCAGGGCAGGCTCTGTTCTCATTTTTATTTGTTTTTTTACCTATTGTTACCTTACAGTTCAGGTTCCTGTTCAACTACTTTGACGTACATCTTGTGCTCACCAAGAACTTGCCACTGTCCAACGAAGACCCGCTATGTGACTCGCGGAAGATGATCAACGATTCCAAGTACTCATACATCAACCAACTTCATCCACTTAAAGCTGTTCTCTACGAGACCTTCTCCCCGGTGAGTTATCCCGCATACAGCACCCAAGCTTCACGAGACATAAATGACCATTAAGATAATATCCATCAATGTAAAAGGACTCAATAGCCCCTTTAAACGCCAACTACTTTGGCAAGAAGCGCGGAGACTAAATGGGGACATAGTCTGCGCACAAGAAACTCATTTTGCGGCTAATAAAGCCCCCAAATGTACACACGCCCAATATCCCAACATTTTTTTTCTAACGCAAGTTCCAAACATAACGGAGTGATGGTTGCTATTAGAAACTCCATCGCCTTTGTGCAACAAGAGGTGATATGTGACCCAAATGGAAGGTATATCATACTTGTATGCCTGTTAAATAATATACAGTATACCCTAGTTACGGTTTATGGCCCTAATCAGGGACAATGTAAATTTATTAAGAAACTATTGCATAAAGTAAAAACTGTTTGTAAGGGGGAACTCCTTCTGGTGGGTGACTTTAACATGGTGGCTGACAACATGGAAGATTGTAATCCCCCCAAAAGGCACCCCGCCAATACCCTTCAACATGCCCTCCACGCGGAACATTTATTTGACGCGTGGAGGTGCTTACATCCAGGGGAAAAGGACTACACGTTCTTTTCTAATCCCCATAGATCCTACTCTAGGATAGATATGATGTTAGTGAATCTGACTTTACTAAACAAAATTAAGAAAGCAGAGATAGGGACCATAACGTGGTCTGACCACGCCCCTATTTCTATTGTGGTGGAAGAAGCAGACAACATTAACCCGATTTACATATGGAGAAATAATACCCAAATCTTTGAAAAAGTCAGCCACCGGGGGAGGGTCAAAGACCGCCTGGAGGAGTTCTTCCAGCTTAATGATACCGACAGTGTATCCAAAACAACTATTTGGTGTGCGCACAAAGCCTACATCAGAGGTATCCTACTTCAAATAGCCGCCAGAGATAAAAAGTCCAAAACGTTTGCTATAAATAACCTCATACAAAAAATCCAAACACTTGAACAAACTAATAAGGTGGGAGGCACCCCCCAGGTTGTGGAAGCCCTTCAAGAAAGTAGGAGAGAACTTAAGACCCTTTTACTGGACAAATACGAAAAAAACGTTAAGTACCTCAAAGCAAACTTTTATTCTACCAGCAATAAGGCGGGGAAAAAACTAGCTCAGCAAATCAAATCAAAGCAGGCCAAAACTAGAATAAACTATTTAAAAGACCCAAAATCAGGAGCCAAACTGACGCACCCCAAAGAGATAGCCAATAAATTCAAGAATTCAAGAGAGGATGAAAGAACTTCCCGAAGGTGTTGGACCCCCCACGGAGGGTGGAATAATCAAACAAGTTCACAAACCTAAAAAACATACTCCAATAAATATCGTTTGCAAAACCTGAAAAATAGAGACCGCCGATAAACTTCATCCTATGGAGACTACATCCGAAACACGCGTGTGGTTTATCAACAAAACCTATGTGACAGCCATAGTAATTCGACCTTCTTGAGGAGGTCCGCCAGAAACTGGGAGGGGGCCACCGACTGAAAAAGTT
>BLSH010139273.1:4203-15964 GCA_018402905.1 Glandirana rugosa
AATTACCGTCGGGTCAGAATCGCTGTTGTAGCTGCAAAGGGGGTGCCAAATCCTATTTTCACACAATGGACTAAGACTGGGCTGCCATTAATATTTATGTGTGTGTAAAGGCAGCCGTCCCACTGCTTTGGCCTAGATAGTGTATCTGGGAAGATTTGCAATGGTGGTGTAACCCTCCTACCCAAAAATACAACATTTTGACCGAAAGAGAAGTTAGGCCAGTATTCCCAAGTTATTTTTAACAACATAGGGAAATGAGAGTATTTCTCAACATTAAATAGCATGTTCACAATTGTAACCCAGAAACTCAGTGCTGCCAGGGTGAAAAACATGGGTGAAGAACATAAGTAGAAATTACAACAGGACGTGGCTTGAGAGGGATTCAAACCCAAGCAACAAACAATGCTAATCAGCTGAGCTACCTTTGGAGCCACTGCAAAGCTGCATAGCCTGCCTATCTACACAGATATCCTGCATTTCTATGGACAGATAGGTGATGGAATGATAGGTGTTAGGATTTCTGCTTCAGGTTATCTATTTCAATTTTTCATCATTGAATTAAATTAATAAATGACACTAATTTGACATTTGCATAAGCAATGGCATTGTTTGTGTTTGAACAACATGACAAGTTCGGATGTATTCTTATGTATTTCTTCAATGCTATTTGAAGTTTTTCTAAAAAAAAAAAAAAAAATTAAAATTTCCATAAGCAATGGTATTGTTTGTGGTTTGTAAAGACATCTGTGTGAGTTTAGGGAAATATTTTTGTGACATGGACAGCAGCAAAGTGAGATTGACCAAGAAAAAAAAAAATATTTACAGAACATGAAGAAATTTCACATTCTAGCATTCTTAAAAACAAAATAGATTCTCAAATGTGCAACATTGTTGCCAGGAGAATTTCTTTGAGCGAAAGATACATTTATTTTCAACATGAAATTGATTTATTTCATAGTAACAATTGTGCTATTAGAATGAATGGCAGACACTTGCACTTGGCAAAATAACTCTCCTCTTCACTCCCAAAAAATGTGTGTAAAATAACTCTGATTTTGGTATTTACTAACTACTCAAGGAATTACTCCATGAGAGTTATTTTGAGAGTTGTTTTGTGTCTGAGCTCAGTTGTGCTCAGCTGTGCTGTGCCTAGGAGTAAGGAGACAGGGAATTTATCTCTTCTCAGACTTTTTAAGATATTTCAGCGTAGAAATCACTTTTTCACACAGTTTAAAAGCAGATTACCTTTAAACAATATACCCCATATTTTAGCACAATTTAGGGGATCAGATTATGCTCCAAACATTATTTCTATATGCACAACTCCAGGTCTGGGTTGGAGTAAGGAGTTGGCCGTTATCTGTGACCTGGCCACTATAGTAAATTCAAGTCTGGCCATTATTTAACACCAGCCGTTATAGTGAATTCCATATGTGCGCTATTTACCGCTATTTTCGCATATCTGCCGTTAAATAGCGCACAGTTGCGCAAATGTGCGCCTGAGCGGTATAGTAAATAAACCCCAATGTGTCCTTAGCATGCGCGTGTCCTGGTCAGAATGAAATTCACTAGTAGAAATATGCTATGTAAAAAAGACATACAATCTAGTAAAATTAATAAAATGGGCTTTATTGAAAGAATAGGTAATTTTTTTAAACAGGATCACCTTGCCAGGAAACTTCTCCATCTGGCGAAACAAAAAAAGCAGCAAACTGATCTTGGATGCTCATTACTCGAGCAGATGCTCTCAAGTCCATGAATTGATGGCGTTGACTCTGGGGTGTGGGTTGTGGTTCTACATTACATGTATCACTGCTACGTAGGAAGTGGAGCACACAGCACGCCAGCACGACTTTGATGGTGTTTTCTACGTCCAGCTGCATGCAGGTCAGTAATACCCTCCATCTTGCGCTGCAGATCCCAAAGGCACATTCAACGACCCGGCGTGCTCGGCTAAGTCAGTAATTGAAGACCTTCTTTTCGTGGCTGAGTCCGTACCCACTTTATGGCCTCATTAAATGTTCTGCCAGTCCAAAGGCCTCATCACCGACCATCACTAGTGGTACGTTTGGCTCCTCAGTGCATGGAAGGGGTCGGCTAGGTGGGATGTGCATTCGTCCTTCATTTAAGCGGCGTGCAAAAGCCGACTCCCGGAATATGCGTGCATCACCCTGGCTGCTATAGGCTCCGACATCCACCGTAATGAATTTTAAATTGGTGTCAGCCAACGCTAACAGCACCACAGAAAAATATTTTTTATAATTAAAATAACAAGATCCTGAGTGGGGTGGTTTCTTGACCCTGATATGTTTACCATGCAGGGCCCCTATGCAATTGGGGAACTGTGTTTTTTCCCAGAAAGTGTCAACGACATGTTCCCATAGGTCTTCGGTGGGCTCCGGCATTACCACACCATGTAGCTCCTCCCAAATAGCAAGACAGGTCTCCCTGACAATTTCGGACACCATTGCCACGCCCAGCAAACAATAATGGTGCAAAGTCACAAAGCTTTGCCCCGTTGCCAAAAACCTTGAATGGAAATATTAGAAATGAAATTAGAATTCATTTTCATGCACTAAGCCTATACTATCCTTATATTAACACCTATGATGCACCTCAGACTGGGTTCACATATGAACCGCATGCGGCTCACAGCAGGGGTCCGGTGCGTCCTGGGTCACTGTTTCAGGTCCGATTTCAGCTGGGATTTTTGGCCGAATTCGGACCTGAAACAGACCAAAAGTCGCACAGTGTTTTTTTGAAAAACGCATTGGACCTGCTGTGGTGATAGGTGAACTGGTTTCTTAGAGAGCCAGTTGAAATCTCATGCTATTGCAAATTGGATGATAGGAACCCGCAAACAATTCGCAATGGAGTTAAGACTGCCTTAACCTATCCCCTAAACCATACTCCAAACCATGCACCCCTGACTATACCCTATATATGCTACACCCCACCCCCGACTAGACCCTATATATATGCTACACCCCGCCCCTGACTATACCCTATATATACTATACCCTACCCCTGACTATACCCTATATATGCTACACCCTACCACTGACTATACCCTATATATTCTACACCCTACCCCCAACCCCTAATGTGTTATAAAATAAAACTTACCGCAGTGTCACCAGCAAACGTTCCACAGTTGACACAGAGCGCCGCATCATGGTGTCCGTCCTCACCAGTCTGGGCCGGAGCTTCTCCAGTATCGTATCAAACGATGCCACTGACATACGTGAAAAGTTTGGGAACTTTTCAGGATACACACGCAGTTCTGTGTATATACTTGCATAGTACCCCACCGATTGGCGTTGGGACACCATATCCAGAACCGTCTTCTGCTTCTGCTGATCCTCCTCCAACGCTCTCCTTCTCCGCAAAATGATCAGCATAATCGCCTGATCGACCTTTTGCATGATGGGATCCATGCTAAAAAATCGCAACAGACACGCAGAAAACCTCACAAAAAAAGCCAAAACTCCAAAACAATCACAATGCTCTCTCCTCACTCTCTCCAACCAAAATGGCATCGTCACATGGTCTCCAACGTTTTTTATTGTGTTCCGTTTGCATTGTGGGTAATTTGGGAGTGAATAAATTGTTGTGGGATGTCTTTTTAAAAAAAACGCTTGTTGACGCTGACGACACGAAACGCTCATTAACGCCAACGAGAAACATTGCAAAACGCCAACGTTTTTAGACCGACGTCGCCTGGCGTCTCTTATAGCAAAAATAGAATGAATAAACATACGCCCGTGTGTATGAGGCCTTAGGCCTCATACACACGGGCGTTTTGTAATGCCACGTTTTTGGAAATTTTTTGCTGCTCTCCATGTTATTCAATGGCCCTCTAAAACGTTGATGTTTATGAGCAGTAGAGGGTGTTGACGTTAGTGAGCTGTAGCTAGAACGCGGGACCAGTGCGTTCTGAAGCTGCAGCGTCATGACGTTTTTGACGCCGAGCCGGCAAAACGCTCAATAACGTTGCTTAACGTTGTATACACAGCGTTAAGCCTCGTCAGGCGTTCTATTCATAATCAATGGTTCCCTATGGGAGCCCATTGATTTGAATAGAAGCCGCACCAGAAGTCGGGTCACGTTGATCCGACTTGCGGCGCGACTTGTGTGCTAGGTGTCTTAAAGTGGAACCCTGCAAAAAAATTGCGTGGGGTTCCCCCCCAAGAGCATACCAGGCTCTTCGATCTGGCATGGATTTTAAGAGGAGCACCCACGCCGAAAAAAATGGCGTAGGGTCCTCCCAAAATCCATACCAGACCCTTATCTGAGCACGCAGCCTGGCCGGCCAGGAAAGGGGGTGGGGACGAGCAAGCGCCCCCCCAGACCGTACCAGGCCGCATGCCCTCAACGTGGGGAGTATGGGTGCTTTGGGGCAGGGGGGCTCTGCGCCCCCACCCCAAAGCACCTTGTCCCCATGTTGATGGGGACAAGAGCCTCTTCCCGACAACCCTGGCTGTTGGTTGTCGGGGTCTGCGGGCGGGGGCTTATCAGAATCTGGAAGCCCCCTTTAATAATGGGGCCCCCAGATGCTGGGCCCCCATCCTATGTAAATGAGTATGGGGTACATCGTGCCCCTACCCATTTACCTGTGGGAAAAAAAGTGTACAAAAAAAAAAACTTCACAGCTTTATAAAATATTTTATTAAATCAGCTCCGGCATCTTCTCCCCTCTCTTCTTTCTTCGGCTCTTTTGCGGGGTCTTCTGCTCTTTTGCCGCTGTCTCCCCAGCTAGCTTCTCCCGCCGCTGCTTCTTCTTCTCCTTCTTCTTCTTCTGGAGATGTTGACTCGTTGCTCTCTTCCACTCGAATTCTGGGTCCGTGCTGCGCGGTTGCCTTATATTGGCACGAGGCAGGGCCACACGATGACGTCATTATGAGCCTCACCCTCATGATGTCACATCCTGGGGCGGGGAATTACATCACAGCCCCACCCCAGGATGTGACATCATGAGGGTGGGGCTCATGATGACATCATCGTGTGGCCCCGCCCCATGCCAATATAAGGCAACCGTGCAGTAAAGACCCGGCATTCGAGTGGAAGAGAGCGCCGAGTCAACATCTCCAGAAGAAGAAGAAGGAGAAGAAAAGAAGCAGCAGCGGCGGGAGAAGCTAGCCGGGGAGACAGCAGCAAAAGAGCTGAAGACCCCGCAGAAGACCCCTCAGAAAACCCCGCAAAAGAGCCGAAGAGAGGGGAGAAGATGCCAGAGCGGATTTAATAAAATATTTTAAAAAGCTGTGTAGTGGTTTTTTTTGTACACTTTTTTCCCCCAGGTAAATGGGTAGGGGTACGATGTAACCCATACTCATTTACATAGGGTGGGGGGCCCGGCATCTGGGGGCCCCCTTATTAAAGGGGGCTTCCAGATTCCGATAAGCCCCTGCCCGCAGACCCCAACAATCAACGGCCAGGGTTGTCGGGAAGAGGCTCTTGTCCCCATCAACATGGGGACAAGGTGCTTTGGGGTGGGGGGCGCAGGGCCCCTCCTGCCCTAAAGCACCCATACTCCCCATGTTGAGGGCATGCGGCCTGGTACGGTCCAAGAGGAGGGGGTGCTTGCTCATCCCCACCCCCTTTCCTGGCCTGCCAGGCTGCATGCTCGGATAAGGGTCTGGTATGGATTTTGGGGGGTACACTATGCCGTTTTTTTTCCGCGTGGGAGCTCCTCTTAAAATCCATGCCAGATTGAAGAGCCTGGTATGCTCTTGGGGGGGAACCCCACGCAAATTTTTTTGCGGGGTTGCCCTTTAAGACACCTAGCACACAAGTCACGCCGCAAGTCGGATCACCGTGATCCGACTTCTGGTGCGGCTTCTATTCAAATCAATGGGCTCCCATAGGGAACCATTGATTTTGAATAGAGGCAGAAAACACAGCTGAAAGCTAGCATGAAAAAACGTGCATTGACGTCAATGCAAAACGCAGAGAAAAATCCTATTTTTATAAAAATGAAAAAAACTAAAAACTTCTATGAGTAAACAGTGGTGTGCACGGTCCCATTAGAGCATTTCCGTTGTGTGCAAAATTCATACATCCCAAGTATAAATGATAAAGAAGGATAAACATACAAATATTAACATGCATATATAAAAATAATAAAAATACATCCCATCATAAAAGGGATTAACCATTAGCTAAACTAATTGTTAAAATGTAAATATACATGTCTTTAATGCAAAACCCTTATGATGGTGAATAAACAGTCCCATTATTCTGATTTCAGGAAATACTGTACTGTCTAAGGAGGAGCAAGAGATACAAAATACACACAAATGACAACTATAAGGCCTCTTACACATGGGCGTTTGCAAAAAAATAAGCAAAACGCCGGGCCTGACATCAGGGAAAAAATTGCAGTTTTTCTCTGCATTTTGCATTGACGTCAATGTTGTCATTGTGTGTATTTTGTATCTCTTGCTCCTCCTTAGACAGTACAATATACAGTATTTCCTGAAATCAGAATAATGGGACTGTTTATTCACCATCATAAGGGTTTTGCATTAATGACATGTATATTTACATTTTAACAATTCGTTTAGCTAATGGTTAATCCCTTTTATGATGGGATGTATTTTTATTATTTTTATATATGGGTGTTAATATTTGTAAGTTTATCCTTCTTTATCATTTATACTTGGGATGTATGAATTTTGCACACAACGGAAATGCTCTAATGGGACCGTGCACACCACTGTTTACTCATAGAAGTTTAGTTTTTTTTCATTTTTATAAAAATAGGATTTTTTGACTTACCGTAAAATCCTTTTCTCTGAGTTCATTGACAGACACAGCCTCTTATTCTTGACATGTGGGGACATCCCAAAGCAGTGTCAAACAAAGAGTGTAAAACAATAACAACTGTATCCAACAGGAATTTCCGGGAGGTGCCAGCCGCGCCTACACCGCCGCCTGCAAAACTTTGCGGCCAAAAGCAGCATCCCCAGATGCTGACACATTAACTTTGTAAAACTTAAAAAAAGTGTGCACAGAGGTCCAAGTGGCCGCCTTGCACACCTGAGGCACCGACGCTTGATGTCGGAAAGCCCAGGAAGTGCTAATCGCCCTGGTGGAATGAGCCGTGACCAGAAAAGGGGGTTCTTGCTCCCGAACAGCATACGCATGTGTCACAGTCTGTCTGATCCAATGGGATACAGTAGCCAACGAGGCCGCCAAACCTTTGCACGGTCCATCCGTCACCACAAAAACCGCATCCGACCTCCGAAAAGGAGCCATTGCCGACAAATACACCCGCAGGGCCCTCACTACGTCCAAGGAATGCAAGGCAATCTCCTTAGGATGTGACGGGCGCGGGCACAAAGAAGGGAGGACAATGTCCTCATTAATGTGAAAAGAGGAAACCACCGTCGGTAGAAAAGAAGGAGAAGGGCGCAGCACCGCCTTATCTTTATGTAGGACCAAGTAGGGAGACCTACATGACAAAGCCGCCAATTCAGACACCCGTCTAGCGGATGTGATGGCCACTAAAAAGGCCACCTTCTGCAAGAGCAGCTGCAATGAAATGTCCCTTATGATCTTTTCATATGGCGGTTTCTGCATTACATAGAGTACCAAGTTCAGATCCCACAGCGCCAGGGGCAACCGCACGTGAGGGGCCACATGACGTACACCCTGTACAAATGTACGAATCAAAGAGTGCATCGCTAAAGGACGCTGAAACAGAATTGCCAGAGCGGAAATCTGCCCCTTGAGTGTACTCAATGCCAACTTGTGATCCAGGCCTTGTTGAAGAAAGGCCAGCACCCGAGTCACCGAAAAAGAACTGGGGTCCCAACCCCCCCGCCTCGCACCAAGCAATATAAGCCCTCCAGGTGCGATGATAGATCTTGTGCGAAGTGGACTTGTGCACCTTAAGCATAGTGGGGATCACTGGCTCAGACACCCCTATCCCTCAGTACCTGGGACTCAATAGCCAGGACGTTAAAGCCAGCGAGGGTAAAGCAGGGTGCAGGATGGGTCCCTCTGACAGCAGATCTTCGCGAAGTGGGAGCCGCCAGGGAACATCTGTTACCATCCGCACTATGTCGGCGTACCAAGGACGCCGAGGCCAATCCGGAGCCACCAGGATAGCCAGAATCCCCTCCACTTCTATCCTGCGCAACAGTCGCGGCAGAAGCTTGAGAGGAGGAAAGGCATAGAGAAGCTGGTACCAAGACCATGGGGCCACAAGGGCGTCTGCGGCGACAGCCAACGGATCCCTTGTCCTGCATACAAATGTCTGCACATTGTGGTTAAACCGGGACACTAGTAGGTCCACGTCTAGCGTGCTCCACCTTTGGCAAATCTGGCGAAACACTTCTGGGTGCAGGGACCATTCTCCCTGATCCAGTGTCTGGCAACTGAGGAAGTCCGCCTGCCAATTTTCTACGCCCAGAATGTAAATGGCGGATATTGCTGGCACGTGAAGTTCTGCCCACCTCAGAATGTGGGCCACTTCCGAAGCTGCTGCCAAGCTCTTTGTTCTGCCTTGGTGGTTCACATACGCCACTGCCGTGGCGTTGTCCAACTGAACCCGAACTGGGCGACCGCGCAACCTCCCCGACCAGTGGGAGAGACAGAGCCTGATTGCCAGTAGTTCCAACACATTGATCGGGAGGTGAGATTCCTCCGCTGACCATCAGCCCTGGGCAGACAACCACCCCAGGAACCCTCCCCAGCCCGATAGGCTGGCGTCTGTCGTGACAATTGACCATTCCAGGGGAAGAAACGAAGAGTCAGCGCCGGGGCCCAAAGCCACCAGGCCAGCGACCCCCTGGTCTGATGATTGATCATGGACCTGAAGGGAGACTTGTCCCACTGCAGCAGAATCACCCGCTGCAGGAGCCGGGTGTGACTCTGGGCGTATGGTATCGCCTCGAAGGTCGACACCATGAACCCCAACACCCGCATACAAAACCGTAAGGAGGACCACCGTCGTGACAGCAGAGTTCGCACCGCTGCTTGCAACGTCAGCAACTTGGCCGGAGGTAAGAATACCTTCGCCTGCTCTGTGTCCAATATCAGGCCCAGATATTCTAGGCGGCAAGACGGGATCAGCATCGACTTCTGCAGGTTGATTAACCAGCCGAAGTCCAGCAGGGAGGCCAGAGTGATAGCAACATTGTCCTCCAGAGCCGGAGCCGACTCCGCTCTCAGGAGCAGATCGTCTAGGTATGCCACCACAACAATGCCTCTCTGCCTCAGTAGACCCAGCACCGGAGCCAACAGCTTGGTGAAAACCTGCAGAGCAGAGGCTAGGCCGAAGGGGAGAGCCATGAATTGGTAGTGGAGATCCCCTACCACAAAACGCAGGAAGCGATGATGCCGGACAGAAATGGGAACGTGAAGATATGCGTCCCTGATGTCCAGAGAAGCCAGGAAGTCCCCCTGGTGCAGCGCGGGCACGACCGAACGGACCGATTCCATTCTGAATTTTCGTGCCCTCGTAGTGATTTAGCGCTTTCAGGTCCAGAACCGGTCTGACCCCATCCTTCTTTGGCACCACAAAGAGGTTTGAGTAGAACCCATGGAAACGTTCCACAGGAGGGACCGGCACAATCACCCCCTAATCGGACAGAGTCTGAACTGCCCCTAACAGAGCTTGCCGATGTCCCGGAGGGAGTCTCAGATTTGAGGGGAAGAACCTGTCCAGGGGCAGGGTACGGAACTCTATTTTGTAACCGGATGGCACCCAAAAATCAGATGTGGGCGGTCCAGCGGTCCGCGAACCCCAGAAGCCGACCCCCCACCCGAGCGTCGGGCAGGGGCAACCCATCATGCGGAGCAGGGCTTGTCCTCCGCCTTTTCGGTCTTGCGCTGCCAGGACCGCTTATGGGTGCGGCAGCTTTGCTGGGCTGGGGGCCCTTGCCCCCTGCACTGGGGGCACGAAAAAAACGCTTCTGGTGAGGGAACGAAGGGCCCTGTTTTCGGCGATGTTCCCGCCGCTTGGGGTCCGGGAGGAAAGTACTCTCCCCCCCCCCCCCCGTGAAATCCTTAATGATTTCATCCAGGGGAGCTTAAAAAGACAGCCGCCATGAAAAGGCAGGTACGTGAGGCCTTTTTTAGACGCATGGTCATCCGACCAGCACCGCAGCCACCTAATAATGACCGCAAAGATGGACATTTTTGACAGCATTGGGACTATGTCCAGGGCTGCATCACAAAGGTATCGAAGACCCTGCACAAGCTGGTCCGCCAGCTGCACCGACTCTGGGGAAACCTCAATGCCCCCCAGATCCCTGTGCAACACCGTCGCCCACTCCGTGAGCGACTGCACCTCCATAGTCGACGCCAGAGGCGGCCGCATGGCTGCCCCTGCCATCAAGAACAACGCCTTGGACACCGCCTTTTTAAAAGGTGGCGACCCCATCATGTGAATGGTGGTAGCCTTGTTCAGGCGGGCCACCGGCGGGTCCACCACGGGGATGCCCATTTCTGTAACAGATTATCCTCAAATGGATAGCGCACAGAAGATCGTTTTGGCAAGGTGAAGGAATTCTGAGGACGCTGCCATTCCTTATAGACAAACTGGTCAAAATACTGGACATAAGGGAACACCTTAGGGGCCCGTGCTGGCTTACGGGACCCAAAAGCGTAAACCGCCTCCTGTGACGCCCCAGCCTGATCCGACCACAGTGTTTCACGGATGGCGGTAACGAGGGAGCCCACCAATGCCTTTTTGCGTGCTACCATGGCCCCCTGTTCCTCCTCACCATCCGAGGGCTCCAGCTCGCCATCCGACAGTTCCACGGGGGTCCCTGTTACTATAGAGCCCCCTTCTGGCTCAGTTTCCTCCCCTGAAGATGGAGGGGGTGGACGCTTCTTTGCCACCCCTTTACCACGGATTGGTTCCACCCAGGCAAAAAATTCTTCCAATATGGAAGTCAATTTATCTAGGGGGGCCACAGGTCCCCAGCACAGCCAGAGCTTCAGCGGACACCTCCGGAGGGGAAACTCCCGGTTCAGCCGCCATTGTGCTACCCCCCGGGACACCTAGGAGGCCTACAGGCCTAACGCCCCCACAAGAAACACCCCACACAGAGCCCCCACAGGGCAACCAGGGAATACCCAGGTGCATCGCGCCCGCCACCAGCACCCCAGGGAGCAGCCAGCTATACTTGCTGTGCTCGATCTCCGCCACTCCTGCTGCTGCCACTGCTGTTGCTGCTGAAGCTGGAGCAGACCCACATACCAGAATGCGCCGACCAGGAAGAGAAAAACGGTGCCAGAAGCACACGTTTTTACTAGTCAGGGGACCAACCAAAAATGGCTGCCGAGCGGCCACTAGAGGCCAAAGTAGCCGCAAAATGGCAGCAGCTACCACAAAGTTGCGGCCGGTCAGCGCGACTATGGCAAAATGGCGGCTGAACTCCGGGAAAATGGCAGCTTCCGCTGCATGGCCCGAAAAACACGGCAGTAGGGAGCGGGGGGGTTGGGAAGGGAGAAGGGATCCCGAAGCCACCTATACACCACCAGGGATGGGACACCCACCTGCCCCCCTCCGCATCCCGGAAGGGGGGAAGCAACTCACCCTTACGTCGCCTTCGACGGTAAAAGGGCCTCAAGTCGGCGGTAAAACGGTATCAGCGCGACTGGCCGGCGTTGAAACACCATCGACGACGGTAAAACGCCGATGAAACCGGAGATCACCGGCGAGCCGTCGGTAAAAACCAACCAGGGGACTGATCATTTTTGCACACGAAGACCGTGGCAAAAAGAGAAGGACCAGCCGCGTAAGACC
>BLSH010139312.1:27171-44811 GCA_018402905.1 Glandirana rugosa
GCGCTAGCCCGCGCGCGTAGGGCCGAGACAGCCACAGGACCCCTGTGCGGCGAAGTGGCTGTCCTGCTTTTACATTACAGATCAGTAACTCACTGATCCCAGCTCTTCTCTCCTCACACTGGACTCTGTGTGAGGAGAGAAGAGCTGGTAACAGTGAGTTACCGCTCTGTTTACACTGTATGTGATCGGCTGTGAAGCAGATCACAGCCGATCACAAGGTATCAGCCGCCGGCCGGCGGCTGATACCTGTGTCGGTGACAGGCAGTGTTCCCCGGGAACACGCCGCCACCGACACGCACGCACAGCGCGCTCCCGATTGCGCGCATGCGCCGTGCGAACGGCGGGCGTGCCGTTTGTGATCAGCTGTGACGAAGTCACAGCTGATCACGTGGTGAACAGCCATAACCAATGGCTGTTCACCCCTGTCGGTGAAGCGGCGTGTCCCCAGGACACCGACAGAGCCGGGATGCGCGCGCCCGATCGCGTGCAATCCCGGCTTAAAGGGAGGACGTCATATGACGTCCACCCGCTGGGAGAGCAGGACCGCTCTGCCGTCATTTGACGGTGGGCGGTCCTGAGGCGGTTAATGCCTAAGTAATGACGTCTATTTACTGTGGGCGGTCGTCAAGTGGTTAAGGATCTCAAGAAATGAGATTGGCCGTCGGTACATCAGGATTGATCAATTTATATCTATATATATATATATCATCGTTTGTAGATGCTAAACCTTTCACACAAAGCAATCCATATACACTTATTGGGATTTTCTTTTACCAGAGACGTAGCAGAATACATTCTGGCCTAAAATTATGCCGAAATTTGATTTTATTGGATATTTTTTATAAGAATGTAGAAAATATATTTTTTTAAGGCAAATTTTTAATTAAATGTTCTTCTGTTTAACCCCTTATTAACTCTTAATTTACTCCTTATTCTCATTCTCCATTTAATTATTTTGCTGCTGATTTTTATTTTGTCTAAACTTTTTTGTTTTCTTTGCTTTGTTTGTTAATATTTTTACACCTTTAATATATATTTACATATTTCACATTGAAAAAGCGCAAAATTAAAAAAAAATGTATTTCATTTGTAAAAAACTTTTCAATGCTTTACCATTGCTGACAGCTGAAGTGTAATTGGTAATTGGTATTGGCGAGTACTAAAAAAAAGTTACTTCTATGAAAAAATGCTATTGGTGCATCACTAATGGTGAGTGATATGACCAAAGCTTTAGGCTGGCTTCACACCATTGCGAATTAGATGCGTGTTTCTTCACATCCAATTCTCATGTCAGGAGACTGTGACCGGCTCTCTATGGAGCCGGTTCACACATCTCCAGAGCGGCTCCGGTGCAAATTGCACAGGAGTCCTGTGCGTCTTCTGGTCCATTTCAGGTCTGGATTCAGGCAAACATTCGGGCTGAAATCAGACCTGAAATGGTGAATGGAGATGCGCCGGACCCCTGCTGAGTGTGAACCCAGCCTTAGAGTTTTCCTTTTTGCTAAAGTTCAGCTTCAAAGCAAACCACCTGTGCTTTGCCTATGTTAAGCAAAGCAATAGGATTAGCTTACTGCCCCCTCCACAGCTGCACATACTCACTCTCCTTTAACTGTTATGATAGCACGGGTACTTGGTTTTTAGCCCAGTGCTGTCACATGTGACGGTCCTCTGCCTTATGTTAGCTTGGCTAAAGTGACTCAGAACTTACACTGAGCTCTTTTTTCTTACTTCTGACAGCTAAATGAAGCCGTATGGAAATGAAAGGATAGTTAGCATATGTTGCTGGAGAGTGGGGCATTTCCAAGGTTCTGTTAGTTGGTCCCATGACATGGGTCTCCTCCTATTTCAGTGGCTGGGATTGGGGGGGGTTGGGCAATCCATTCTCATGCACTAAATGGTGCTCAGACATTGATATGTGAGTCCCCTTTGGTGTGGTAATATTCTGAGCACAGGCCAGTGAGATGATGCCCCCCTAGGTCCATGACAGCCTAGGCTCAGAGAAGTGGGTTGAACAACACTGGCTATCATACAGCCTGGAAAGTGGTATTTTTGCTGACATCATCTCCAGACTAAAGGGGTGTATTTCAGCAAAAGCTGCTTTTATTTTATGTATTTTTAATAATGGCTGAGTTTTAATTGAAAAAAAAAAAGTTCTGCTATAAAATTAATCTTTTGCTTTGCCTCGCTGCAACATAACCAACAATTATTATATTGTTTTACTTTTTCTGTGTTTTGATTTAGCTCAGCATTATGAAAGGTGAGATGGATGAAGCAGAAGAAATTTTACATAGGACTCTTCATCTGGCTCAGGAAAACAAAAGCGCACGCGCCATTCTTTACACTTATGATCTGGTACATCTCTGTTTTCTTTATAAAACTAGCTTAAAAAATAAAATGTTCTATCCCTAGTACTAGGAAGTCTCATTGTGTGAATGCAGGCTAGTGCAGATCATCTTTGTTATGCAGTGTCATCTGTGTACTTACACCAGATTCCAGAGGATTAAAAAAAAAACGTTTTCTCTAGGTAGGTGATATACACCGCAGTTAATTTAGCTGACCTTTTTTGCAGATCTTCCTCTGCTCTAAGGCTGGGTTCACAATAGTGCAAATTAGATGCAGGTTTCCTTGCATCCAATTCGCATGTCAGGAGACTGGGACCGGCTCTCAGTGGAGCTGCAGAACTCCGGGACGGCTGCAGATGGGTTTGCAGAAGAGTACTGTGCGTCGTCTTGTCCGTTTTTCAGGTCCGAATTCAACCAAAAATTTGGGCCTGATTCATCCCTGAAATGGAGAACAGGGATGCACCGGACCCCTGCTGTGAGCCGCTACGCACAGCAGTGTGAACCCAGACTAAAGGTTCTTTCAGACAGGTTGCACTCACAGTCCATTCACATGGCTTCCAGCTTTCAAACTGAAAGCCCTGTATTTAGAGGTACAGGCAGAAAGCTGTAGTGAGAGGGTGCAGGAGCCTGACATTGCACTCGTGATCCACTGATCGTGGATGTAATATCTTGCATTATCCTCTCGAAATAAATAATAAAAGCACATTTTTTTACTTGCAAAATATGTGCATTTATTTTTATTATTATTATTATTTTGTTAAAGGTAAACTTATCCTTTAAATTTTAAGATGAATGCAATCAGTGACTTGGATCCTTCACAGCATAAAAAACATTATTTAATGTAGGCTGAAAAAAAGGTAAAAATTCCAGATAACACGCAGCTTAAATGTTTCAGCCCCCAATCATAGTTTCCTTTAATTTTAGTTTAGACATTCCTTAATTTTTGAGTGTGTCTTCAGGCTGCTGTGATCAGAACGCAGTCCTTTCTGTGAGGCTGAATATTTTGATGAAAGGAATCCACCTAACACCTGAAGTCAGATTTTATAAAAATCAGTGCAGTTCCACATTCTTTAGTACATCATTGAATGTATTTTTATTAATGAAAGCAGTGTAAGTAGCTAGACTTGACTTGGTACCAGCATTTTCCAATAAAGAAGAAGCAGAACAAGGAGCCATTCAGCTTTGTTGCAGTATGCTTTTTTCTAACAGGGGACATGCTGATGGAAATGGAGAGCAGAGTGACAGAGCTAATCCGTCTGCTGCTTCTCCCTTCCCTGTCCAATTACAGGCTTGGGAATGGGAAAGACCTGCTTGTTGACATGTTACTTAACTGGAGCAGGGAAAAAAATCAGGTCTTCTGCCCTGCTGGATAGGTCTGTGCAATGTGGCATAGTTGTTTAAATCCCAGAACCAGATGGGCAGGAATACGATTTAGCTTTTGGTCCAGGCTTTAGTTTAAATCAGAAATTATACTATGTTTTATATCTATGTTCTCTTCTTTTAGATGGCAAATGTGGCATTACTAAGGGGTCAGTATGACAATGTGAGTATACGGGCCACAGTTTTTCTGTATTTTTTTTTTTTTTACAAACACCCATTCATACACATTGTGGTATCATATTTTCTTGCTACAAAACCTGTGAGTGGAAAACAAAACCAAAGACAATTCCCAGCTCAACTCACCAGCCAGTCTGCAACCAACCAAATTATCCAACCAACAGTTTGCTTTAAAAACGGGTTTAGTTAACACACATTTGCAAATACATGCGTAAGCTGCAGAGCTGCTCTAAGGCACCCCAATATTATCTGCACTCCTAACTCTTGTAAATTCATGAGAGCCTCCATAGTAGAAGCACATGCGTTCTAATGAATAGATAGAGGTCAAGTGAGCCTGGAGGGTGCCCGCCCCTCCTTAAAGGCACAGGGGCACACTGGACACCCAGCACATAGCACAATGGCGGCAAAGATGTCCAGTGTGTCCCCTCACCAATATTACGTCAGTAACAAACAACTGGCCACTGCCCCCAACTATAACTGGCCTTCATAGCAAGGAGCACATCACATGGAAGGGCTACGCATGCAAAACAAACCCAAAGAAAATTCCCAGCTCAACTCACCAACCAGTTTGCAACCAAACCTGTGCGTGGACCTGTTGTTTAGGGCCTATTCTTTTTTTTTTTTTTTGACAAATTTATAGTTCACAAAGTAACACAGGGGGGCTCTGTGGTGTCATACAGTGTATTATGTTACAGTTCAGCCTTTTTATGTTTTTACTACACTTACCAGCTCACCTATCATAAAAATAAACACTCATTCCTATCTGGTGGTTAACTGAATGAATTGTTAGATTTCCTTTCGTTTTATTGTTTTTTTGTTTTTTTTAAGGCTGAAAAATTGTTTAAGGCCACCATGGTGTACATGCTTGAAAGTGGAATCAAACAGGTAAACTTTGTTTTTTTTCCCCCTAAATCTTTTCTCGTTTCTCATGCTCAATTTTATCAGTATTTAGCATATATTTTTTTGTGTTTGTTTGCCAGGATGACAATTCATTTCTTGAGATCTCACTGAAGCTCGCCAGTATCTACGCTTCTGAAAACCGGTAGGTAACTCACAATCTGATGCAATAAAAAAAGCAAGAAAAAAATAGGTTCTGTGATTTCACATCAACATGCTGAGTGAGATGCGTGCTGGTGTGAAAAATAGGGAAAGGGATTATAGTTACTACCTGGGAAGTATATTTAATGATTTATTAACCACTTCAGCCCCAGAAGGATTTGCCCCCTTAATGACCAGGACAGTTTTTAGGCGATACAGCACTGCGTCGCTTTAACTGACAATTGTGCGATGCTGTACCCAAATTGACGTCCTTTTTTCCCACAAATAGAGCTTTCTTTTGGTGGTATTTGATCGCCTCTGCTGGTTTTATTTTTTACGCTATAAACAAACAAATAGCGACAATTTTGGAATTAAACATTTTTTTTTAACTTTTTGCTATAATACGTAGCCAAAAAAAAAAATAAAAAAACAAATGTATTCATCAGTTTAGGCCAATATATATTCTACTTATTTTTGGTAAAAAAAATCGCAATAGGCGTATATTAATTGGTTTGAGCAAAAGTTATCACGTCTACAAATTATATTTATGGACTTTTATTTATTTTTTATTGTTTTTACTAGTAATGGCAGTGATCTGCAATTTTTAGCGGGACTGCGACATTGTGGCGGACAAATCTGACCCCAAATGACACTTTTTGGGGACCAGTGACATTATTACATTGATCAGTGCTATAAAAATGCAGTGATCAATGTAAAAATGACACTGGCAGGGAAGGAGTTAAACACTAGGGGGCGATCAAGGGGATAAGTGTGTTCCCTAGGTGTGTTCTAACTGTTTGGGGGCTGGGCTGGCAGGGACATGACAGAGATCACTGTTTCCGATGACAGGGAACAGTAGATGTCTGTCATTTCCCCTGTCAGAATGAGGATTTTCCTTGTTTACATTGGCAGATCTCCAGTCTACCTCTGTAGTAGGTGATCGCGGGTTGCTGGACCCGCAGGCACGCTCACGCGTGCCCGACGTACAATGACAGCGATTCGTGCACCTGTGTCAACCTGCCGCAGTAAAATTGCGGCGGCTGGTCGGGAAGTAGTTAAACAATTTAAACAGTGTTTTACACTCACATCAGTCCCTGCCCTCAAAGAACTTAAAATCGAAGGTCCCTTTCTCACATGCATACATACCTAGTTCAGATCCAGAGCAATTTTTTTATTTTGCGCATACGTGTAAAAAGCTTAATTTTTGGCAATAAAATTACTTAAACCCCAGGAACATTACATATTTTCTGAAAGCAGAGGCCCTGTAGATTAAAAAGGGGATAGTTGTGAGTTTTCATGTCACATGATATTTGTGCAACTGTTTTTTTCAGGAACAAATATAATAAAATTAATTTTAGTGCAAAAACACACAATATAATACATGTTTTTGGTTAAAATATTAAAGATGAGGTTGCATTGAATAAAAGGTTACCAAACACTCCATGTCTTAAAATGGTGTGTGTTGCCAAAAATGATGGCGCCCACAAATCACCATAGGTGACGCTTTAAAAAACCTTTTACAGCTCGTCAGTTTAGAGTTAACTGGGAGCTCTGGTGCTAGAATTATTGTTCTCACTGTCGTCCGCGGCGATATGTCACATGTGTGGCGTGACTGCAGTTTACATACATGTGCACACCGCAGGCTTGTGTTTGCGCAGGTTTGTGGGGCAACAGAGGTTACAGCATTTGTTTTTCAATTTTAATGTATTTTTTTTTTTTAACTTTTTCTTTTCTCTTTTTAATTATTTTTACTTGATTGCTATCACATGGGGCTAATAAATCCTTTGTGATAGCATTGGGCAGGTGACAGGTGCTCTTTATGGAGACATTAGGGGTCTAATGCCCCAATATCTCCCCTGCCCTTCCCACAGATTGGCTTGGATAGATGTGTCCCCTGGTTGCATTGGCCATGGAATGGTGGCTCTGAAACTGGAAGTGGCATCACTTCCAGTTTCATTGTTTGCATGTGAGACCGAGGCATGGATTTGCCTTGGTCCCACCGCGATCTCCCTCCCCTAGGCAGTGGTTGTGTTCCCGGCCTCCAGGATCAGTGAGAAGAGGAGGGGGGAGAACCACGCTGCCGGCTCTGTGAAAGTGATAGGTAGCTATGGAGCTGCCGCATCAATTTCAGGCCTGGATCCGGCTAAACACAACCCAGACAAGCTGATGGCTTCTACTGCAACCATCAGCTGTGAGTAAAGGTTCACTCTTTGGACATACATAGTACATCCAACGAGCTGAACTGGATACTGTACATGCACACAGATACTAGAGTTTAGACATGAGTCAATTTACATAGCTACCCAGAAGAAACCATGCAAGCATAGGGAAAGCATAGAAACTCCATGCAGTTAGTGTTCTGGCCGGGATCGAAACCGATGACCCCCGTGTTTCAGAGCAGAAATGCTAACCACTAAGCCACTGTTTTAAATGATTACAATTAACCCTTCCAATGCTGTGTACACACACACAGACTAACTGTTGATTTGAAAACTGCTTCCAGTTACTGGGAATGCACGCCCTGGCCACATTCAACATCGGCTGAGCAGTGGATTTCTTGCACCTTTCCTTAGCTAGTTTTTCACTTTTTGTTTTAGGTGTCTTGATAAAATTTTTTTTTTTTTGCAGTTTGCTTTAAAAAAAAAAGAAAAAAAAAAAAAAGCAGAATGAAAATACAATGTTTTCATTAGTCAGTAACTTGACAATTAGTTGCACCAGCAACAGAAACTTAATATTGTTAGAAACGGGGCTATACTTAGAATAAAATTTGTACTTTGTATTCACGTCTGGAGCGGCCGGTCCATAAGGGGAGCATGAGGGGCGCCAGACTCATACGTTTTTTTTTTTTTTCAAGGCACATGATTAGAACCTGAGGCTCTAATTGGCTTGAAAAAGTTTGGGCTCGGGGCGCAGAGCACTGCGCCCCAAACCCACCCACTTGTGACACTAGATAATCAATATTCGCTATTGTCTTCCGGCTTCTCCTTCAGGCCAATCAGGACAGAAGGTGGATTGGGTTGGCCTGGAAGAGAAGCTAAGGAGCCGCGACCGTGGAGTGGTGAGTGCGGACCTGGGGGGGAGGATCGTTTTAATACAGAAAACATTATTTAAGTTGGCATTTCATTTATTCTGCTTATTTTTATGTGTTCTGTCCAATACAGGAAGGACTTGGCAGTGGCAGGATATCAGTTCTGTATCTTAAGTTTGGAGGAAAAGACTAAGATAGAAAGAGATCTGCCACAGGACATATTGACAGGTGAAGTGACTTTGTCATACATGAGCAAACAAAACCGTATAAGACTGCATTGTATAATTTATCATATGCTCTTCTGTATTAACTTACTGTTTCCTACCAGTACCTGTATAGGGAATAAGGGGTGCTTGCTTACAGTTAACAGCCATAAAGTAAGTTAGTCCAATAATAAGCAGTGCTCACAATTTTGAGCATCATTTGCTCTTTGACATTTTTGACCTTCTAGGGGGGAGCACCTCATTATGGTGGTTATTGGCATACATTATTGCAGAGAAAGATTAAAAAATATTATGTAAGCATCCCCCTTTTTTTTTGCTCAGAGAGAACACTGGGGAGATTTACTAAAACTGTGCAGATCTTGTGCAGCTGTGCATGGTAGACAATCCGCTTCAACCTTCAGCTTGTTCAATTAGGCTTTAACAATAAAACTTGGAAGCGGTTTCTTTGCAGAGCTGCAACAGATTTTTCACAATGCAGTTTTAGTAAATAACCCCCATTGTGACTTGTTCTCAGATAGCAGTCTAATAGTATCCAGCTACTGTACATGCTTTTTAACAAAAATGTACATAGACATATATGTGTTTGTATTATATGCACCTGTACTCTCTCTCCTATGATTGCATCTACCATTCCTCTTATTTATCCCTTTTGGCTCCTAGTTCCCTCCTTTTGTTCTTTCTTTTCTCTTTTTTTTTTTTCTTCAAGTCTTACTTCCTGCCTAATATGTTCTATATAGTAGTATCCCCCCATGGGCGTTTGAGGGACCCTTAGTGGCCGGGTGGCTGATATTTACCCAAGGTGTGAGTCCATGGCTAACAGGGATTGAGAAACATTGAGCGTCAGTCATTTTAATTGTGTTTTCAAGGATTTCATTGCTCAGCACACAAGGAGAGAGGAATAAGGACTGCAGATACCCAAAAGCAACACTTACAGACTCCAGATCCACATCCAGCTTAGAGTGTAAAGGACCTTTAGCCCCTGTTCATATTGGGCCAATTTGACATGTCAAATCACATGCCAAATTGGAGCCTCTTGCTGGCACCATCTGAATTGGTGTGACGCTGACTTTGCGGCGCGGCGCCAATTCCCAAAAGTAGTTCCTGCACTATTTTTGTGAATTTCAATAGACCTCTCTGCATGAACCCACACAGAGGTCTCTCAAATCGCCCCCAAAGTCGGATTAAAATGCTGGTTTTAAATCGTGTTCAGTTGAACTAGTGTGAACCTATGTTTAGGCCCCATACACACTTTCCAACTTTTGTTGTCTGATTTCCTTCAGATATACCAAAAACAGGTAGTGCAAGGGCCTACCTGATTACATACAAATTGAAACTCCTAAGGTGACCTCATATTATATGGCTTTGGTAAATCTACAGAAAATTGGCTAGTGTGTATCCAGCATTATGCCGACATCAGCAGTTCTGTTATTAGTACCTCCAGCTGGTTAGTAGACTTCTTCGTAATATCTCCCAGGAGAGTCACCTGGCTCCTGCAGATATCCTGCTCCAGGTTATTATTGTGTCCACTGACACCAATGTTGTGGGTAATTGTGTCAAATGACACCAATTCTGAGAGTTATTATTGTGCCCACTGACACCAATGTTGGGGGGTTAGTATTATGTCCACTGACACCAATTTTGGGGGTTAGTATTGTGTCCACTGACACCAATGTTGTGGGTTATTGTGTCAAATGACACCAATTCTGAGAGTTATTATTGTGCCCACTGACACCAATGTTGGGGGTTAATATTGCGTTCACTGACACCAATGTTTGGGATTAATATTGCGTTCACTGACCTCAATGTTGGGGGTTAATATTGCATTCACTGACCTCAATGTTGGGGGTTAATATTGCATTCACTGACCTCAATGTTGGGGGTTAATATTGCGTTCACTGACACCAATGTTGGGGGTTAATATTGCGTTCACTGACACCAATGTTGGGGGTTAATATTGCATTCACTAACCTCAATGTTGGGGGTTAATATTGTGTTCACTGACCTCAATGTTGGGGGTTAATATTGTGTTCACTGACCTCAATGTTGGGGGTTAGTATTGTGTTCGCTGACACCAATGTTGGGGGGTTAGTATTGTGTCCACTGACACCAATGTTGGGGGTTAGTATTGTTTCTACTGACACCAATGTTGGGGGTTAGTATTGTGTCCATTGACATCAATGTTGGGGGTTAGTATTGTGTCCACTGACACCAATGTTGGGGGTTAGTATTGTTTCCACTGACACCAATGTTGGGGGTTAGTATTGTGTCCATTGACATCAATGTTGGGGGTTAGTATTGTGTCCACTGACACCAATGTTGGGGGTTAATATTGTGTCCACTGACACCAATCTTGGGGGTTAGTATTGTGTCCACTGACACCAATCTTGGGGTTAGTATTGTGTCCACTGACACCAATCTTGGGGGTGTTATTGTGTCAACTGGCACCAATGCTGAGAGTTATTGTTACATTCACTGACAACAATGTTGGGGGATTAATATTTTGTCCACATCAGTGTCGGGCGTTAATATTGAGTTCAGTGACACCAATGTAGAGGGCTTTTTTTGCATCCACTGACCCCAAAGTTGGGGTTATTGCATCTACTGACACAAATGTTGGGGCTTATTATTACCACTAACACCAATGTCTCCTGCGGGTATTCAGCTCCAGGTCATTATTATGTCCACTGACCCCAATGTTGGGGTTATTATTGTGTCAAATGACAACAATGCTGAGAGTTATTACTGTGTCCACTGACACTGATGTTGGGGGTTAATATTGTGCCCACTGACACCAATGTTGGAGGTTATTATTGTGTCAACTGTTACCAATGCTGAGAGTTATTAACTCTGTTGGTGTTGATTTTTGGAGGGTCACTTCACCCAAAACATTTAGTAATAGATTGAGGAGTCTTAACTCCCCATGATTAAGCTCTGGGGGCAGAGTGAAATGTGTTGGGGGCATGGCCTGGTTGGAGCCCGGGCTGAGACTGTTCTATACCTCCTCACAAGTTTTGCTGTGATGTGCAACTTTTTTTGAGCTGGGATGAGCTCTGCCCTTGTCAGCACTCCTAGCAGTTTGTCATGCAAGAGGACCTGGTGGATCCTTGAGCAGGACCTGTAATTTGTGTTGTGGGTCACATAGATGGAGGAGCATTATACTATCTAACTGCATCTCATATGTTGTGATGAGATGTCTGGAACTGAGATCCCAGATCTTCACACTTACTCCAACCGCTACATGAGGGGTTGAATATGATGCTAAAACATGTGCGCACACTGCGATAATAAGTGCAAGTAAACATGAAACTACAAAACATAAATAAACACATGAATGGGGCTTTAGTGACTTAATATAAGATTGCAATAGTCCAAGAAAGGAGGTGCTGCCAGAAAAGTGATTATGTGCAAGATGTGCAAAAAGGTGCATTAAATATGCATTCCTTTAACAACTTGTGCAAATATGCTTGTGCATATGCCTAAGGGCAACAATGTGCAATACAAGAAAGGTGTAAAATTGGCTGCCGCCCTGCCAGAGCACTACTTGGTAGTGAAATGAATGACCAAAATAAATGAATATGGCAGAATGGCGCTGCCAAAAAATAATTATGTGCAAAATGTGCAAAGAAGTATATCAAGTATGCATTTGCCTAAAGGCAATAATGTGCAAACCAGCAAATGTAATGTGTAAAAATTGTAAATGAAATATACAAAATGACTAAAAAGGTATGTGATGTGCACAAAATAAAAACGAAATCCTTAGAGTTGATCTACAAATAGTTATAAGATATTTGTCCAAATTATCAGAAAATGTAAAGTGCCTTTAACTAATGTGCCAATTGATCACCAAATACATAAAAATAAATTCAAAGCCAAAAATTGAATATACAAATTCCGTGCCAAAATATATCTCTGAGACTTGGCACATTAGTTAGACATTTTTGACACTTTTTTGGGACCAATAACATTTATACAACGATCAGATATAAAAATAGCCACTGTTTACTGTATAAATGTCATTGGCAGAGAAGGGGTTAACCTGCAGGGGGCAGTGAAGGGGTTAACTGTTTTCCCTAACTGAGGGGGCAGGGCTGCCAGGGTCACCAGAGATCTAACTGATCCCGAGTATAGGGATCAGTAGATCTCTGACATGCCGCCTGTCAGAACGGGGAACCGCCGTGTTTACATCGTCAGTTCTCCGTTCTAGCTCTGTCACAGGGCATCGCGAGTCGCCAGTGGACATTGAGTCTGCCCGACTCGCGGCTCCACTCAGAGCCCCCTAGCCGCTGTGCCCGTGAGTGACGACTAGAAGTGGCGATTTGCGGGACAGAGCCACACTGTCGCTGCTTATAGTCATTACGTGGTCAGCAAGTAGTTAAGGACACTGTACTAGCCTGCAGTTATCCCCTGCTGAAGTCATGTGGGCGTGACGCTACGCATTGGGATTGAGCTACAGGCTAAACCAGAAGTGACGTAGACATATAAGCCCGCTGCTCATGGAGTATTCGCTTGTTTTTTATCTTAAAAAAGTGAGTGTAACTAGATGTTTTTAACTAATAAACCTTTGGAGACTATCGCCAAGGACCCCGGAATATCAGAGGAGACCGTCCACCAGAGAGCTCCCCAAGCTGGATGATCCCCACCAGGATCCCTAGAGGCAGGCGGATACATGTGGACTCCCTTCCGTTGAACTCCATCCGTTGAATGCTGTTATCTTACAGCAGTGAGGTGAGGGGCTAGAGAGCTCTGTGTTGCCACAGCAAGGAAAGTCACCTGCAATCTGTAATCGCGGTGGGACTGTGAAAGGGATTGATCACACTGTTGCACACAGCACCCCACACCTACTTTGTTGGATTTTTGGACTATTGCAATCTTATTTTCTCTTGCCCCATTAGAGTTATCAAACTTTTTTAACACTATAGCATTCAACCATTAAGTCGGGCTCCATACACGGCAGATTTGATATGACATTGGATCAACGTTAGGTCTTCAAAAAAATGGCTGATTAACCTCTTCTTGGCTGAACTACTAACATACTGCAACAGGCTGATAGATCCTCAACAAAATGGCTGATAAACCCCTTCTTGGTCTATTGCAATCTTATATAGAGTATCTCACAAAAGCGAGTACACGCCTCACATTTTTGTAAATATTTTATTCTATCTTTTCATGTGACAACACTGAAGAAATGACACTTTGCTACAATGTAAAGTAGTGAGTGTACAGCTTGCATAACAGTGTAAATTTGCCGTACCCTCAAAATAACTCAACACACAGCCATTAATGTCTAAACCGCTGGCAACAAAAGTGAGTACACCCCTAAGTGAAAATGTCCAAATTGGGCCCAATGTGTCAATATTTTCTGTAGCCACCATTATTTTCCAGCACTGCCTTAACCCTCTTGGGCATGGAGTTCTCCAGAGCTTCACAGGTTGCCACTGCAGTCCTCTTCCATTCCTCCATGATGACATCACGGAGCTGGTGGATGTTAGAGTCCTTGTACTCCTCCACCTTCCGTTTGAGGATGCCCCACAGATGCTCAATAGGGTTTAGGTCAGGAGACACGCTTGGCCAGTCCATCGCCTTTGCCCTCAGCATCTTTAACAAGGCAGTGGTCGTCTTGGAGGTGTGTTTGGGGTCGTTATGTTGGAATACTGCCCTGTGGCCCAGTCTCCAAAGGGAGGGGATCATGCTCTGCTTCAGTATGTCACAGTACATGTTGACATTCGTGGTTCCCTCAATGAACTGTAGCTCCCCAGTGCCGGCAGCACTCATGCAGCCCCAGGCCATGACACTCCCACCACCATGCTTGACTGTAGGCAAGACACACTTGTCTTTGTACTCCTCACCTGGTTGCCACCACACACGCTTGACAACATCTGAACCTAATAAGTTTATTTTGGTCTCATCAGACCACAGGACATGGTTCCAGTAATCCATGTCCTTAATCTTCTTGTCTTCAGCAAACTGTTTGCCGACTTTCTTGTGCATCATCTTTAGAAGAGGCTTTCTTCTGGGACCACAGCCATGCAGACCAATTTGATGCAGTGTGCGGCGTATGGTCTGAGCACTGACACGCTGACCCCCCCACCCCTTCAACCTCTGCAGCAATCATTTGTCTATTTCCCAAAGGCAACCTCTGGATATGATGCTGAACACGTGCCCTCAACTTCTTCGGTCGACCATGGCGAGGCCTGTTCTGAGGGGAACCTGTCCTGTTAAACCACTGCATGGTCTTGGCCACCATGCTGCAGCTCAGTTTCAGGGTCTTGGCAATCTTCTTATAGCCTAGGCCCTCTTTATGTACAGCAACAATTCTTTTTTTCTCTTACGTTCACTAACAGACGCAGCTCTTCTTAATTGACACGTGGGTTTTATGTCGTCCTATCAGGAGTGACTAGGCAAAACAGATGCAAAAGCATCAGGGATAGGCTGGCCCCTCCCATGGGGGCCGTCCTCACCTGAGCCTATAAAACCCCCTGCTGGCCAATGGCATACAGTTTTGTTTGCCTAGTGCAAAGGAGTTGACTGGGTTCCCTTATGGGACCTGCGTTTTTTTCTGCATGTAATTTTTGTTTTTCTCTTTCTGAAAATGATGAAGACTTCTATCAAGCAGCCGGTCTTGGCATAGAGAGGATATCCCGAATCCAAAGCTTTGCCCTGACCGGCCACCTCCTGACGACCTACCCTAAAATGTCAGGGCTGCGTCGTTCAGGGCCCGTTCCGTGCGGGCGGCCTGTGGCTGTTGCCACCTATGCCCAGTGTCTGGCTTTTGCCTTTCCAGTGGCCTTGGCCAGCAGCAATCCTTCCCGGGATAAGGGGGGTAAGTCTGCTTTGGGTGGCTACCCGCAACGCCCGTCGGACTGGTGAGTGGACCCCTCCCCGCCCTTAGGACGTGGGGGGGGGCGCCGACATCTGGGGCAGTAATTATTTATTGGTGGTAGCTTCTTTTTTATTGCGTGCCCCCCTCCTTCCCCCCACCCCCCACCTCCGCCCCCCCCCGGGTCTGCCGCGTTTGCGCAGCGTCGCGTTGTGTCTTTTAAGGCCCTGGGACCTATACTGCATCACTAGGGAACGTTCGTTCGCACACTTTTAAAAAATTAACCGCCGCCATTTTGTGGGGCTGGTTTATGCTGCACGAGCGCCATTTTCTCCCCGGTGGCAGTTTTTGGTATTACACACTGTAAATTCTCCTCAGAGAAGCGCAGCTGCATGTGTGATACAGTCCTCAGAAGCGCCTTTTTTCCCCTCACAGCGCTGACAGGCTTCAGGGCTAGAAGCAGCAGGTTTGGCTGGCTCCTTGGGGTATTGTTTTTAGTGGGCTTGTCCCCCCAGGTTCCCTGGGTGGTCTTAGGTGGTGGTGGTGATACGTGGGGAGGGTGTCCCATTCAGGCTATGTCTGGGGACGGCGACGCGGTGGCTATGGACCCTGCAGCGCCCTCTGTAATGGAGACAGCTGAGCAAAGCTCCGCACAAGCCCCTGCGGTCACTTTAGACCTCCTGCGGGCTCTTTTTGTGGAATTCATTCCTAAGTTTACTACTACGGCCCCTGAGCCCCCCGCTAAGCGCTTGGCCCCCCATGTCTCCTCAGGTGAAGATTCAGATCATGGGGTCGCCTCGGTTGCCACGGGAACCCCCGCGGAACTCTCTGAGGGCGAATTGGTCCTTTCTGAAGCTGAGGAGGACCAGGGGGCCTCAGTGGCGCGCGACAAGGCAATTGTAGCGGCCCTTATTGCTAACATTTGCCAGGCTATGTGCCTTACTCAGCCTGAGGAGGCGCAGACTTTCACTTATGTCTGTGGGTCTATGAAGCCTCCTAAGGCCCCTAGGGCTTTTCCCTATGTTCAATTTTTTGAACGGGCTGTTTTTAAGGAATGGGGTTCCCCCAAAAATTCCTTCACCTTGCCTAAGCGTTTTGCAGTGCGCTATCCCTTTGAGGATGCTTTCCTAACACGGTGGGCTTCCCCCTCGGTGGACCCACCGGTGGCCCGTCTGAATAAGGCTACCACCCTTCCTGTGGAGGGTTAACCCTCTTTTAAGGATGCGGCGGATCGCCGCACGGAAATGGTGTCAAAGGCTATATTTCAAGTGGCAGGTTTTGCTATGCGGCCAGCCTTGGCCTCAGCAATGTCAGCGCAGTCCCTTTCTGAGTGCCTCTCCTCAGTGTGCAAAAATTTGAGTTGCAATTGTGCAAAGAATGAGTTGCATAATTTACAACATGCGATGGATGGCCTCCATTATCTGTGCGACTCCCTGCTGGACATCATGACCATGCTGTCTAAAATTTCAGCCTTTATTATTATTATCAGACGGGTGTTGTGGCTGCGGTCTTGGTCGGGTGATCAGGCGTCTAAAAAACGCCTCACTGACCTTCCCTTCCAGGGGGGTCATTTGTTTGGACCTCAGCTGGACGAAATCATTAAAGATTTCACAGGGGGAAAGAGTCTCTTTCTTCCGGAACCCAAACGACGGGACTTTCGCAGACGTCAGGGTCCCTCCTTTTCTGGGCAGAAGAAGTATTTTCGTGCCTCAGGCACAGCCGGGGCGGGTTCCAAGTCCGGTAAGGCCCCGGCTGGGTCTGGTAAGAGAACCTGGCATCGTAAGCCCGGAAAAGCGGAGGATAAGCCTTCTTCAGCGTGACGGGTTGCCCCCCATGTCGGGTGGGGGGCCGGTTACTGGAGTTTGCGGACTGCTGGCCAGCTCACATCTCCGATCGGTGGGTCCTGGATGTGGTGTCCACCGGTTACCGGATAGAATTCAAAACTCTACCCCCAGACAGGTTTTTTCCCTCAAACCTAAGACTTCCACAAGGGCGTCTGGAGGAACTGTTCAACGCAGTCCAGTCCCTCGCGGACATGGGTGTCGTGGTGCCAGTTCCACTGGAGGAGAGGTTCTGCGGCTTTTACTCAAACCTCTTTGTGGTGCCCAAAAAGGGCGGGGTCAGGCCGATTCTGGATCTAAAAGCTCTGAACTGTTTTGTCAAAGCACAAAGGTTCAAGATGGAGTCTATTCGCTCGGTCGTTGCCGCCCTACATCAAGGGGAATTCTTAGCATCCCTGGACATCAGGGACGCCTATCTGCACGTTCCCATCTGCCAAAAACACCAGCGTTTTCTGCGTCTCGCAGTGGGAGACCTGCACTACCAGTTTGTGGCCCTACCATTCGGTCTGGCCTCGGCTCCCAGGGTGTTCACCAAGGTGTTGGCACCTGTCCTAGCACTGCTAAGACAGAGTTGACTTCAGGGAATCACATCTCCGGCACTAACAGTGCAGGAGGAGGTTCCTATGATGGCTGAGGCGGGAGTTCTCGTCCAGCAGCTCCATGCGATGGCGACGCTATGGAGAGACAGAATCGTCACGATCCTGTCCACGGTTGTGGAACCACTTGTGGGACCCTCGTCTCCGGTCTGGCTTACCATCCCGGTGTTTGACCATCACGTCCAGAGGGTGACGCT
>BLSH010139312.1:58294-69038 GCA_018402905.1 Glandirana rugosa
TGGAACAGGGGACGAGAGTACACGTGAAGGAAAGTCTATTAATCTGTGTGTTTCTCACTGCCTGCTCTCCTCTGGTAATTAGTAAACTAACAGAACAAAATCCAACCTAGGAGCTGGCTGTATAGATAGAGCAGTGGGCGGGCAAAGGCGGGACATGTGTGGGAGTGGGCAGAGCTTCACAGTCAGATTGTGGGCGGAGCCTCATCAGGACTTCTGTGTAAAATGAATGCCCGAGATTTGTACATGTACTACAAGTGCACCTCCCCCAGTGATTTCAGGATGTTTCTGCAGAGAGATAGCAAAACGAGACAACATGCAAACCCGAGGCAATTTGAAAACCAGGAAGAAAAGTTGTCCTCTCATTAAAGGAAGTGCACATGAGAGCAGGGGACAAGGTAGATATCTCAACATCCTTACTGCTTTTTGCAAAACAATCAGTGACATGTTTAACAGACTGTATAGGTGCATAACATATTGATTTTATGATTTTTATCATAGTTCATTAATATCTAGTTTTATATACATTTTCCTTACTTTCACTATCGATTTCCTGTCAGCAGCCTGCGCCATGTCAGCTCCTGGAATCCTGTTCGAGAGCGGAGTATATTTCCGCCCTTCCTGCAGTAATCCCGTGCATGTGCGGTACTTCCTATCGTGCCACAGACTTGATGTTTGCATAGCCCGCAAGTGCCGGAGCTCTCGTGGGATTAAAATGTATTCCACTGAGTGCTGATGACGTCAGCACGGCACCTTTGTAAAGGACAAAGCCCACTGAGTATGCCGTGAATGGGAGCAGAAAGGAGTGTGCGCAAATGACGTCACTGCAGGGGACAGAGGTCGATTTCTTACAAAAATAGGGAAAATAGAATCAAGCTATGTAAGTTGATACAGTATGCTTTGAATGTAGAAAAGTACTATAGGAGAGTTTACAACCACTTTAACCAGCCCACTTTCCCTGAGCACAATTCATCTTGGACTCCCTGGCTTGTGACTGGACAGTGAACAGAGAAGCAGCTTAGTGATGAGCTCATTTCTGTTGCTCTGCTTTCTCCAGAATGCTTCTTGTGCTGCTTCTTTCGCGCATACTCCAGCCCTGCTGTAAGAAGCCGATACCAGGTCAGCTTCAAATACTTACAATATTTGCATTTATAGTAATATATTGATGTATTAAATACAGAGCTACATTAACCACTGCAGCCCTGGAAGGATTTCCCACTGTAGGACCAGAGCACTTTTTGTGATTCGGCACTGCGTCGCTTTAACTGACAATTGCGCGGTTGTGCGACGTTGTAACCAAACTAAATTGACGTCCTTTTTTCTCCACAAATAGTGCTTTCTTTTGGTGGTATTTGATCACCTCTCTGTCATTTCCGATCACCGCCATTAAAAAAAAAAAACGACAATTTTGAAAAAAAAAACAATATTTTTTACTTTTTGCTATAATACATATCCAAAAAAATATCTATATATAAAAGAACAAATTTATTTATCAGTTTTGGCTGACGTTTATTGATTGGTTTGTGCAAAAGTTGCCATGTTTACAAACCATGAGAATTCATTTATTTATTTTTTTATCAGGACTGATATTGCAGGGGACATGTCGGACATTTTTGACACTTTTTTTGGAACCAATGGCATGTATACAGCGATCAAAAATTTAAATAGCCACTGATTACTGTGTAAATGTTATTGGCAGTGAAGGGGTTAACTGTGTGTGTTTCCCTATGTGTGTTCTAACTGTGAGGGGGCTGGGCTGCCAGGGGCATAAGAGATCTAATTGATCCCAGTGACAGGGATCAGTAGATCTCTTACATGCCGCCTGACAGAGTGGGGAACCGCCGTGTTTACATCAGTGGTTCCCCGTTTTTCTTCTGTGCCAGGCGATCGCGGGTCGCCAGCGGACATTGAGTCCGCCCGACCCATGGCCATACTGCTAGAGAGTGCGGCGCGCTTCCGCCCGCTAGCCGCGCACACGCGAGCCACCGCTTATAGATGGCAATTCGCTCTATCCAGCCACTCTGAAGCAGTAAATTTACACGAGCCGGTCCAGAACCGGTTAAAGTGTTTGTTACCCCTGCATTTCAAATTCCTGATATGTGCTGTACAATGTAATTGTATGAAAAAGTATCCAGTTCTCTTTTTTTGCTTCCTTTTTGTGAAATCCCTGGTGTTCCTGCCAGTCCTACTTTCCTGTTAAAAACTGACCACACTAAGCAGGAGAGCACAGCGTGGTCAGTTCTCTAGCTGTGCTGGGAACTCAGGCTGCTCTCCTCCAATGATCAGACTTGTCCTGACACGCCTAACTTGTCTTTGATATTTTCCTAGAGTTCAGCTTTAACCTATTTGCACCTACGCTATAGCCAAAAGCGTCCATTTACTACCTGCCGTGCATGTGATGCCTGCATGCCCCCTGGGGTCACGCTTTGTTATCAGCGAGTCCATGATACTTGGCTGATCACATATCGAAGTAAGGGGCCAATCCCTGCCCCTTACCACATGTTCGGCTGTCAGCCAATGACAGCTGATCACGTGATGTAAACGGAAGCCGGAAATCGGCTTTTTGTTCCCTCATGCTAACAGTGTGAGGAGAAAAAAAAAGGCGATTACCGTCTTGTGTAAATGGGTCATCGGTCCCGCACACTCCGGACTCACTGCTACTAAGCAGTGCCACCTACTGGTGCATATCAGCACTGCCAATCAATGCCTCATCATCAGTGCCACCTATCAGTGCAGCCTGATTAGTGCTGCCTCATTAATGGCACCTATCAGTGCTGCCTTTCCAAACTACCTGTTTGCAAAATTTTATAACAAACTATGAAAACTGATTTTTTTTTTTTCTAAATTTTCGGTCTTTTTTTTGTTTGTTTAGCAAAATATTTCTGTAAAAAAAAATATAATAAAAATTTCATATGGGTACAGTGTAGCATGACCGCGCAATTGTCATTCAAAGTGTGACCGCACTGAAAGCTGAAAATTGGCCTGGGCAGAAAGGGGGTTTTTGTGCCCAGTAAGCAAGTGGTTAAAATACAGCTCTGAACTCATACATGTTGGCTGTATGAAAACTGTACTTCATCCGGATTAGAAAAAAAAAAAAACAGGCTGCAAACACAGAACGCACCTTTCTGTTTTTGTTGCATTTTTTTTCCTTGATATTTTTTTCCATTGTTCTAAAATAAAAGTGCATCAATACATGTCATTGTTTGTCGCTGCACATCTTAGCACCTGTTGCAGTGCATTTTCCATTGCATATCACCATGCATCATGATGTGTATTGACATTTGTTTGAATGCATCTTATAGTATGTGTGTTGACATGCATTTTGATAAAAGTCCTTTGATTAAAAAAAAAAATTAGGTGCGTTTCTGGCCTAAAGCCTCGTGCACAAGGTTCGACGGTCGTATGACCTCTCACTGTACGATCATCTGACCGTTAGTACGCGCGATTAGAACAGCTGATGTACGATGGTCGTACAACAGCAGTTGTATGAGCAAACTAGAAAACTGGTAGTACCAACAAGCGGTCGTACGACTGTTGTTTCGTGAGTACAGAGAAGTTGGTCCGACAAGTTGTACATGCAAAACATGCATGCTCAGAAGTCAGGAACGGCCGGACGCTAATTACATGCACCTGAACTTTCTCTTTATACGTTCATGACACGTCACTACGTTCAGCTTTGTCATAAGATCTTGTAGTGCATGTCAGTACGCAAGTTACATGATCCAACATACGATTTGGTCCATTCGGTCGTACGACCATCGAACCGCGTGTACGAGGCTCAAATGTCTCATTTTAAAATTGTAAGCCTGAGGAGACTAAATAGGATAATGAGAACAAAAGTTGTTGTTCTCAGGTTTCCTCTTTTTTTAAGTCTAGGTAGTGATTTCTTTCCCCCCATTTTTAATAAATATGTCTGCACTTGTACTTTGTGCGCTCATTTTTTTAAAACTTATTTTGTACTTGCAGCGGAGGAAAAGGCAAACACGCGGCTTCTCTTAGGTCTGTGTCTGGATTCATACGCACGTTACCTTGTGAGCCAATCACAGCTTTTACATGCACAGGTCATGTTAGAGAGAGCGCTGAAGATCTGTAATGAGGAGCAAGGAGATCTTCACCCACAGGTCAGTAGAAAACCAGACTTACTTGGGTCGCAGGTTGCACAGTTAGGCTGGCCATACATTGTACAAGGGAAATCTAAAGGAATCTGTACACTACAATAAATTGTAGCAGAAAATTGTATAATGTATGCCCAGCTTTACCTGAAAAAAATTGACTGTAAAATGCTGTATGTGGCATATGTCTGGAAAACCCCACAGGTACATTGCTAAAGAATTCCTCTGCATTGGGCATCCAGGATTCCATGAAAAGATTCTTAAATAAATCTTCACTGACATGCACGTAACATTCATTGATACAGTATATTATGAACTTTTGCGGTAAATGTATATTTTTGGTGAGAAAAAAAAAACCTTGTAAAATTGTTTCAGAATATTTTACAGTCTTCCACATGTAATATGGTTGATTGAATTATCCTGATAATAACAGGCACCTGGATCATAACATTGGAATTATGACTTTCCTATCTTCCATGTTTTTTTTTTTTTTTGCTTTCCTCATTTGGAGCACTTATTTATTTTATTTCAGGTACTTATATAGCGCTATCAATTTACGCAGCACTTTACATATGTATTGTACATTCACATCAGTCACTTAAAGCAAATGTTAAATAAAAATGTAAGGCTAGTTTTACATTGGCGATCCAATCAGGTCTGCCTGTCAATTCTTCAAGTAGACCTGATCGGACCCTCCATTGTACTCTATGAAGCGCAAATGTAAGTGGACACGTGTCTGCTGACACCTGCTGGCATCCGATCCTGTCTGCCAAAAACACATGGATGGGGTATACATGGATCGGATGACAGTTAGATGGAAACGGACAGGTGGACCGTTTCCATCCGACTGCTCCATGGAGAACAGCGGGGTGTGTCTGTGTCCGCTCTGCAGAATGGAGCAGACACGGACCTGTCATCCGCCTGCTCAGTGGGGATCAGCAGAAAAATCCCCTGCTGAGCAGGCGGATGCTCTTTACAGAGTCCGCTCTGTGTGAAAGAGGCCTAACTCTACTTTTTTTTTCAGTCCACCACCCCATCCTCTATCCTAACATCTCATGTGCCAAATAATATAAAAAAAAAAAAAGTATGTGTACCTACCTAACACCTACTCAATCTGTACAGGTGTCAGATTTAGCCACTGATGTGGAGATACTTAATGGATAAGTTAACCTTTGGGAACATGTTACACCCGATTTTAGGGTGGAACATGTAACATGTTCCCGTGGCAGCAGTATGGGGAGAAGTACCCCGTACTAGCTGCCCTGCCATTCAGAGACACAGCTCTGTGTGTCTGAATGAACTACAAGCCCCGACATCCTTAGCGGCTGTCGGCTTGAAGTTCTCAGTGGACTACCATGATGCTGTGGTAGTTCATGGAGTCCTCCTGTCGGGCAGTAACGACTTACCCAAACATTCCGTACAGACAGTAACCAGTGAACATCATGGCATAAGCAATCTTCTGATCTCTGGTGCAATGCTTTCCGGGCTCCTGCAACAAAAAATAAATGCAGATTTTTATACCCGCAAAGCGTGAATTTATCCTTTAAAAATAGGTCACCATCCAAGACCTATTTTCAGGAAGAGTCTCTGATTGGCTGGTTAGGCAGAGCTTGGCTGAACTGAGCCTGGAAAGGTGTTGGGTGAGTGTAAGAGTCATTTTATTAACCACTTCAGCCCTGGAAGGATTTCCCAGGTTAGGACTAGAGCACTTTTTGCGATTCGGCACTGCGTCGCTTTAACTGACAATTGCGCAGTCGTGCGATGTTATACCCAGTCGCGTTTACAGATGATGAGAATTAATTTCTGGGGTTTTTATTTTTTTTTTATTTTTTACTAGTGATGGCGGCGATTTGCGATTTTTAGCGGTACTGCGATAGTGGGGCTGTCATGTTGGACATTTTTGACACTTTTTTGGGACCAATGACATACAGCGATCAAAAATGTAAATGTCCACTGATTACTGTATAAATGTCATTGGCAGTGAAGGAGTTAACCTGCAGGGGGCGATCTAGGGGTTAACTGGGTGTGTTCTAACTGTGGGGGGGGGGGGGCTGGGCTACCATGGGCATGAGAGATCTAACTGATCCCAGTGACAGGTGACAGGGATCAGTAGATCTCCCATGCCCCCACTAACAGAGCGGGGGAACCGCGGTGTTTACATCGGTGGTTCCCTGTTCTTTGCCTGTGGGCGCTCATCGCGGCTCGCCGGAGGGCATCGGGTCCGCCTGAGCCGCGGGCACACTCCTCAGGAGCACGGCGGGCGCACGCGCGCCCCTTAGCGGCCACTCGCAGATCGACGCTTTTTTACGGCGATTCGCGTCCACACTGCCGCCGTAAATAGACGGTAGGAGGTGTGGAAGTGGTTAATGCAGATTGTGCATTAGGACAGAAAAAGGGAGTGAAAAAGCGTAACTAAAATGTTATTTAATTCAGCTTTCTTTACCAGACCAAATTGTCCAGCAAAAGCGGCAAAGGGTTGAGACAAAATATTTAACACTGACAGAGGTGCTTACAGTGGTTAGCATTTATGTAAAACCTTTAACCTAAAAGAAAAAACATTTGCTGTAACTGCTTAAAATGTTAGCTGTTAGATGCACTAGCAGATTTTGATGTACTTGATTACCACTACCCTCTCCCCTGACAATGCTGCTGTCCAAAAGTGTCTCAATTGCTCCTCCATCCAGAATGCAGACACCCTATGACAGGAATAGTGTGACTGGCTGGATCACCAGGTGAAAAAAAGTAAAGGGAGTCTAGTCTGGGAGTCTTGAAGAAGTCCCAGATGTAGCACGTCAGAGATGTTATCCTTCAAATAACTCTTTATGTAAAGAGACTTGTGCGTGCAAATGGCTTAAAGCAGAGTTCTGGTTTAAGTGCTGTGACCCCCTGAATGCCACAATTGGCATGTCATTTTTTTTGGGGGGATACTTAGTTTTCACAGGTACCCAACTCCCACTTCCTCTCCTGGTGCCCAGCTGAAGTTCACCTCTTCCCCCTTCCTCCCTGCAATCTTCTGGGACATGTCACAGGTCCCAGAAGATTGCCCGGCCATGCACAACGCGCAGTGAAGCCACAGCGGGGCGCCCACACTCCTGATGCCGACGCCGGGGAGAGGATTCGGGAGGGCGCATCGCTAGACCGTGGGACAGGTGAGTGTCTTTTTATTAAAAGTCAGCAGCTACGCTTTTTGTAGCTGCTGACTTTTACATCGGTGGAACTCTGCTTTAATGATACATTAGCTTTGATGAACTGGCACTGGTAGTTGTCCATGCAAGGAGTGAAGTCCTACCCTCAGGCCATCCTCTTAAAATTCTTCCCTGTAACTAACACAGTGGTCTTCAAACTGCGCCGGATGCGGCCCTTTGCTTGCTTTTATCAGGCCTTTTGGACATTCCCCTCACTGTCCAAAACAGTGTGGCACTATTCCTCCCACTGCCACCGATGATGGGATGCTATCCCTCCCACTGACTCCGATGGACACTATTTATCCCACTGACTCCGATGATGCGACGCTATCCCTCCCACTGACACCGATGATGGGACGCTATTCCTCCCACTGACACCGTTGATGGGACGCTATTCCTCCCACTGACACAGATGATGCAACCCTATCCGTCCCGCTGACACCGATGATGGGACGCTATCCCTCCCACTGGCACCAATGATGGGACGCTATTCCTCCCACTGACACCGAAGATGCGACGATATCCATCCCACTGGCTCCGATGGACGCTATCCATCCCACTGACTCCGATGATGCGACGCTATTCCTCACACTGACACCGATGATAAGACGCTATTCCTCCCACTGACACACATGATGCAACGCTATCCGTCCCGCTGACACAGATGATGGGATGCTATCCCTCCCACTGACACCGATGATGGGACGCTATCCCTCCCACTGACACCGATGATGGGACGCTATCCCTCCCACTGACACCGATGATGGGACGCTATCCCTCCCACTGACACCGATGATGAGACGCTATCCCTCCCACTGACTCCGATGATGGGACGCTATCCCTCCCACTGACTCAGATGATGGGACGCTATCCCTCCCACTGACACCGATGATAGGACGCTATCCCTCACACTGACACCGATGATGGGACGCTATACTTCCCACTGACAACTAATGATGGGACGCTATCCCTCCCACTGACACCAATGATGGGACGCTATCCCTCCCACTGACACCGATGATGGGACGCTATACTTCCCACTGACACCAATGATGGGACGCTATTGCTCCCACTGACACCGATGATGGGGCACTATTCCTCCCCCTAATACAAAAGATGATTCTTGCCACTTACATCAATAGCAAAGAGGGGACACTGTTTACTCCCACTGACACAAGAACGTTTTCTACCCCTGCTGGCCACCGCCGGCCCCCACCTAAGGTTTGAAGAACAGTAAACTGGCCCTTTATCTAGAAAGTTTGGAGACAACTGCTCTAACACTAATCCTCCCTTATGCAACCTTAAACATAGATTGCACACGTGCCCCTTATAATAGTGCAACTATTCCTGCATGAAAATAGAACATCATTGAAGTCACATTGCCTGAATCTACTGCTTTGTTTATAGGGAAGCAAAAGGAAACTGAACTGACCCTTGATGTCTTCTCCATGAAAATATTTGTGTAGCTTTATATTTTGAGTCACGGACTTGTAACAAGTATGCTTGTTCTGGGTTAGTAATGCAAAGTCGGAAATGTCAGCCTCCATGTCCCTTTCAGGAAAAGGTTCCTTTAATAATTGAAGCTTGTAAAATGCATGAAAAACAGATCTGTATCCTGACCTATATTATGCTGAGAAGACACAACTTGGCTTTCTTATGATTCACCACTCATTTAGTAATTGTTGAATAAGACTATATCTGTGTAGTAAGCTTTTTCCTTTTCAGTCATGTTTTATGTCATGCAGACCATCACGCTGCTCAATGACCTGGCCACAGTGATGGAAGCACAGGGCCGCTATGATGAAGCTTACGCCATTGTCAGCCAAGCACTTCCTCTAGCTGAAAAGGCAGACCATCCAGATCACCATATCTTACTCACCAACATGGCAACAATTCTCATGCATCAAGGTAAACAATAGAAATATTAGTGTACTGTAATAGGAATAAAAAGCATGTTTTGTAGTCTTTTAATATTGTTTAGTATGAAGGAATTGCTTTATTTGAATATGAAAGAGACCCCATAGACTTCAATAGAAACGCTTGATGTGAGCAAAAACAATTGTAAAACACTAAAATAGCAGCTCTCCACCGCTAATTCCCTCTCCTCCTCCTCCTAGTGCTTTCTATGGTCTAAACAAAAATGCCTGAAGCTGTAAAACGCCTGTAATACACTTCCAAAACGCTTTAAAAATGCTGCTAAAAAAGCTTAAAAAAACGCCCGAAAAATGTTAGTAAATAGATACGCTCAGTTGTAAATGGAGCCTTACTAGCAGAGGAATCCTAGGATATTATCATTACACTGTGGTCATAGTGTGTGTGTATATATATATGTGTGTGTGTGTATGTGTATATATGTATGTATTTATGTGTATGTATATGTGTATATATATCTGTTTTATATATTGTGTGATAGTACTATATATTAGAGTATTTTTTTCAGGGAATACAATGTAATAGTTTTCAAGGGTTCGATTAGGAGCTAACTAGTGCCACATCCTATAATTCATTAACAAATCAATAGCGGTCTATAAAAGCAAACCAAAAGGCACTAAGGGACTTTATTGGTGCATTACCTCTCAAGATAAGACAAATATGCATCCGGTAAAAAACTATTTTATTAATATTTCACCCCGACGAACCAGGTTGATTTATACTAAAATCCAACAGAAAAAAATTAAAATATGTACTTGCTACTAAAGTGAACACAATACCTATTGTTCATAGCTCTATCCACAGCATACACAGTTGTGCTCATAAGTTTACATACCCTGGCAGAATTTATGATTTCTTGGCCATTTTTCAGAGAATATGAATGATAACGCAAAAAGTTTTCTTTCAATCATGGTTAGTGTTTGGCTGAAGCCATTTATTATCAATCAACGGTATTTACTTTTTAAATCATAATGACTACAGAAACTACCCAAATGACCCTCATCAAAAGTTTACATACCCCACGTCTTATCCACTTAAGGGCCTAGTCTCTTTTTGAGATTCGTTGTTTACAAGTTAAAATAATTTTTTTGTGGCTAGAAAATTACTTAACCACTTGCCGACCGTGTAGCGTAGATACACGTCGGCAAGTGGCACCCATTGTTGTGGGAGGACGTTATATAACGTCCTCCCACAATCGCGCTCCCGCGCGCCCCCTGGGGCGCGCACCTGGGAGCATCCGTGACCGCCGGGTCTATGAGACCCGGCGCATCACGGATCACGGTAAATGGCCGCTTGGAGCGGCCGTTTACCATGTGATCGCTCCGTCAAATGACAGAGCATCACATGTAAACAAGCCGGCGGAAGTGCCGGCTTGTCTCCCCCCTCTCCGCACCGATCGGTGCAGTGTGACAGGGGAGGGGGGAGAGAGGAGATGCAGCGGTGCTGTGGGCAGGATCTGAAGTGCCCACAGCACCGCTATGTGACAGGCAGGGACCCCCTCATCACCCATACACAGTC
>BLSH010139321.1:70515-83833 GCA_018402905.1 Glandirana rugosa
TGAGCTTGTAGTCTGGGTAGGATTCACACCCCCGACCCGACTGTCCCTGTACTGTCTAGATTGAAAAGGGCTAGTGACCCTTGTCATCTGGAGATAGAACAGGGGGACTGTCCTAACCCTAGGTGGCACAAATGTAACCACCTAAAGGTAAGACGGAGACATTGTCCGTTAACGGCCGCCGGTAACTCAGACGGAGTGCGTCGTCCGTACTCTCGTACGGTGGCCACCACGCGAGGACGGGTGTTGACGAGGACGTGCTCGGAGGTATGTCGATGTCGCTAAGTGCGTCCTCTCGATTGGACGGGGATAGCTGGCTACTGCCGACCAGCCGTTCGTCAATCGTGTACAAAATACAAACCAACATAAAACATGTGCTAACTGCTTGCCGACCAGCCGTCATCGGTCGATAGGGGCAGGTTAGCTCTCCTGCGTGAATCGCTGTAGCTGTATGGAGGCTCGTGCAGGAGCAGTTGTGGGCAGGAGCGCACCACCGGTGGCATGCTCTCATGCCTGCTGCGTGAGGCAGACTCAATGGCCGCCGGCAATTGCCTGTTACAGAGGCAGAATGGAAATCCACCAATGTAAACACGGTGGATCCCAATCCTGTCAGGGGGACAAGATAGAGGTCTACTGTTCCCAGTGATCGGGAAAAGTTAGATCTGTCATGTCCCTGTCAGCCCAGCCCCCACACTTAGGATGGGTCTGATGTTCGAGTCGAATGTAAGTTCATCTCGAACATCGGGCGTTCGCCGTTCATCAAATTTAGAACATTATGGGGCGTTCGCAGCAACTTCATCACTGCGGAGCGCCCCATAATGCATTGCTGCAAATGCCACGCACAGCTCCTCCTCCATGGGAGGGCTGCTGTTGCCTGTGCTGGATTTGTTTTGACGTTTTATTTATAGTGCAGGGCTTATTAAAGGGGGCTTCCAGATTCCGATAAGCCCCCTGTCTGCACACCCCCACAACCACAGCCCAGGGTTGTGGGGAAGAGGGCCCCCCTGCCCCAAAGCACCCAAACTCCCCATGTTGAGGGCATGTAGCCTTGTATGGTTCAGCTCGCTAATCCCCCCCATCCTGGCCGGCCAGGTTGTATACTCGGGTAAAGGTCAGCTTTGGATTTTAGAGAGGACCCCATCCCACGTAAATTTTTTTTTTGCACGGAGTTCCCCTTAAAATCCAAACCAGACTCAAAGGGCCTGGTTTGGACGGGGGGGGGGGGGGGGACCCACGCAAATTTTTTCAGTGATTGTTTCTGTATATACCTGGGAGCCGGCAACACATTACAGCCGCGATAATAAATGACAATTTTTCCTTCACAAATGTCATTTTGCTCTGGCTATGTTCTAAACATCACAGAGGTGTGCCCTTTTACGGGCAGACTAAGGGGACCTCCCAGGCACATTATTTAAAGGAATATTTCATTTTTATTGTTTCACTTTAAGCATTTTTAAAATCACTGCTCCTGAGAAAGTTATTGATTTAAAAACTTTTTTTTTGCAATGATACATGTCCCCTAGGGCAGGACCCAGGTCCCCATACACTTTTTAGGGCAATAACTTACATATAAACTTTTAAAATGAGCACTTTTGATTTTTCATGTTCGGGTCCCATAGACTTTAATGGTGTTTGAATGTTTGCACAAATTCTTTGTTTGTTCGCATGTTCTGGTGCGAACCGAACTGGGGGTTGTCCGGCCCCTCCCTACCCCACACAGTTAGAACACAGTGAGGGAACACACTTAACCCCTTGATCGCCCCCTAGAGTTTAATCCCTTCCCTGCCAGTGACATTTATACAGTAATCAGTGGCTATTTAAAGCTCTGATTGCTGTATAAATGCCATTGGTCCCAAAATAGTGTCAAAAGTGTCCAATCTGTCCACCTCAATGTCGCAATCACCGCCATTACTAGTAAAAAAAAAAAAAAAATAATAAAAATGCCATAAATCTATTCCCATAGTTTGCAGATCCGATAACTTTTGTGCAACCCAATCAATATATGCCTATTGCTATTTTTTTACTAAAAATATGTATAGTGCATAGTTCATAGTGTAAAAAATAAAAACCACAGAGGTAATCAAATACCACCAAAAGAAAGCTCTATTTGTGGGAAAAGAAGGACGTCAATTTTGTTTGGATACAACGTCGCACGACCATGCAATTGTCAGTTAAAACAGTACCGAATCACAAAAAGTGCTCTGGTCAGGAAGGGGGTAAATCCTTCTGTGACTGAAGTGCTTAATCAGGCCATATACTTATCATCTGAAAAGATCATCCTTTCCCTATTGCCTATGTATAGATTCACATAAGAAGGTGTGCAGCACGTCCCCATTGCTACTCCCTGGGTTTGTAAAAAGACTTGGTCCATGAAGGTGAAATCATTTTTTGTGAGGATAAAGTTGAGAATCTTAAGAATAAATTGATTTAGGTTCCATGTATTTCTATCCTGTTCCATCAGAAATGATTTCACCACCCTGCTCGTGTGGAATGCTTGAATATAGAACTTTGTCCACTGCTACGAGCAGGGCACCCGGGGGAACTTGAACATCATCCAAATGCTTGAGCACTTCAGACGTATCCCAAATATAGGATGGGCCTACTGGGTGGGGGAAAAGATTTTGTGTGGACTTTCGGTAGTGTATAGAACGTGGATATCCGGGGATTTTTTGTATTGAGATAGTCTAAATTATCCTTATCAATAATACCCTGTAGATATGCCTCAATGCAAAGATTTCTAAATTCACTTTCAAAGGTGGTTACCTGCTCCAGGTTAATTGGATAATACCACTGTTTATTTTTGAGGATGTCAAAACACATTTTTTGGTACTGTCTGTGGGACATGACTATGTTGTTACCGCCCTTGTCTGATGGTTTTATTACCAACTCGGAAAATGTTTTAAAGCTATGTGTTGTTTATGAGAAAGATTACATGATGGAGTTTGTCATCATGTGTGTTTTAGATCTTGCACTGTTTGATATAGAAAGGACCAAACATTGGGGCAGAGTGTCAAATCTGGGAAATTCTGTGATTTTAATTTAAAGGGAGTGTTGTTAGTAGAGTCAATGCTATGAGTAGTTCCCTGTGCATCCCCCCGGTTCAGGGCCAGCATCAATGTCCATTGATCCTTCTTCATAGAGGAGCATCAGATCTCTCAATGCTCTAAATTCCTTCATGATGAAGTGTTTTACTTGTTCAGTTAAGTCTCTCTCCAATTTATTTTGTTTACACTCATCATGGAACAGGTATTTAAAAGTGAGATTGCGTGCAGATATACATCTTTAATGGTTTCCATGGAATCAATTGACTGTGTAGGGCAACACTGAATCCCAGTTGTAATGCTGAGATTTGGTCTAGGGTTAATCTTGTAGTGGTGAGGTTGATAATGTTTAATTCTGTTTGGTGGACATTGGTTGAGTTTTAGGGGTCTGAAGCACATATGCCTTCAGATTGCCCTGTTTCTTGGATTTGGGTGTGGTGGTGTGTTAGATGTTTAGGATGTGGTACTTTTGGCTAGTACTGCTTGAAGAACCAGTGTGAGATTACTAATATTAAAATCCCCTTAGTGAGGTGAATTTGGACGTTTTTTCCTGAGGGGGTTATTGGGAGAGTACCCACCACCGTTATGAGTGCATTATTGAGTTCCAGAAAGTCGTGCTTGTACCCGTTGAGAGATAGAGGTAGAGTTAGAGGAGTTAGATTCTGAGGTTTCTGCTTGAGATTGAGTTTGTGGATGCATCCGTTTGTTGCGCTAAGGATATTGCGTTTTTCCTGTCCAGATAGGCGTATCTGCCCATAAATGCAAGTTTATCCCTATTAAATGTAGCTTGTTTCTTGGCAATGATTTCTTTGGTAATTATTTCTAGGCGTTTTTTTAGTTCCTGCCATTTACTTGCAAATGTCTACCATTCAAATACTTGTTTGTATTGAATATTTTGATTTTCAATTTCAGTGTCCAAAGAACGCATGTCTTTAAGAGAGACATTAGTTACTTACTGCAATCAGTCAGGGTACATTCCCATGATTGTTTAAAAACCTCTGATGATTTTTTTTAAAATAGGGAAAGTATGTAAACTGTGCCCTGGGAATTTATATCCTCTTTGATACATTTTTCAAAGACATCAATATGCCAATAAAGATGCGACTTCCGCTTAAGAAGTCCTTGGATTTTACCCAAATAAGTCTGTAACCCTGCCTCATCCTGAAGACATGTAACACGTTCAGATTGAAAATTGGACATAAAACATGTTCAGGTGGTACCAAGCAAATCCATTGGAAAAATTGTTTTTGAAAATGAAGGTCCTAAAATTGTAACAATGGAAAACAATTTTATATGAAGAATATAAAAAATGAGAGAGTAGGCCCCTGGGTGTGTTATCCACCCTTTGAAATAATTAAAAATGGTTGCTTAGAAAATAAAATATTTCTTTAACCTCTCCAGATCCGCGCTATAGCTGAAAGACGGCTTCAGCGCGGATCTCAATTGCCGGGACGACGTCCATGGACGTCTGGACATCCGCCCCTTTGCGCGCTCCCCGCCCGCAATGGTGGGCGCGCAGCCCAGAAAAACTGTGATAGCTGTGTCCCTTGGACACAGCCAATCACAGATCATGGTAAATGGCCAATCACAGCGGCCATTTACCATGTGATCGGCAGGTCCAATGAGAGATGATCTCAAATGTAAACATATGAAATCATCTCTTGTTGCCGACTTTCTCTCCTCACACAGACACTGCTGTGTGAGGAGAGAGTGAGCAATCTATGCCTCCTGTGCTGCCTGTGAGTTAAAACACATCTGATTGCATTCCTACTGCATTCCTACTGTGCCCAAATCACTGTCCATCACAGTGCCACTATCTGTCATCAGGGTCATCTGTTAGTGCCACCTGTCAGTGTCACATATCATCAGTGCCACATATCATCATTGCCACATATCATCAGTGCCACCTGTCAGTGCCACGTATCATCAGTAGCACGTGTCAGTGCCATCAAACAGTGCCACATGTCATAAAGTGCCACCTGACCTGTCATCAGTGTCACATATCATCAGTTCCACCTAACCTGTCACCAGTGCCACATATCATCAGTGCCACCTGACCTGTCATCAGTGCCACCTGACATCAGTCCCATCGGTGTCACGTGTCATCAGTGCCATAAGTGCCCGTCACCTCATTAGTGCCATATGTGTCATCAGTGCCAATTAGTGCTGCAACAATGGCAAAAAGATCTTTTTCTGTTGAAGAGGCCTACAATATTCTTGCGGCCGATTAGAGCAACATGGAGCTCTCTCCTGCAGATTCCTCTGAGTCTGAGCCTAAGTCTGATATGGCCTACGATCTGGTTTCAAGTAGAGAATCAGAGCTGGACTCAGATGAGGAATATTTTCCGCCTGCCAGACGAAGGCATGTTGGTGAGGAGACAATACAGCCCACCAGCACCGCTGTGCCACCCACCAGCACCACTGTGCTATCCACCAGCACCCCAGTGCCATCCACCCACACCCCAGTGCCATCCACCCGCACCCCAGTGCCATCCACCAGCACTCCACTCCAGTGCCTTCCACCAGCACCGCTGTACCTCAGCCCCAAAGGGTTAGGTCCCATGCCGGCCCTATTCACTTCAGCACCCCTTATGGATTCCTCCTAATTCAGGAGATGCTAGGATTCCCCCTTTCACTGCCCAGCCAGGAGTCCAGGTGGACACAGAAAATTTCTCACCCATTAATTTTTTTTATTTGGATTTTACTGAGGACATGCTACGATCCATTGTAGCCCAGTGCAATCTATATGCACAGCAATTCATCCAAAATAATCCAACCTCATATTATGCCCGTCCCTATGAGTGGAGAGACGTACCAGTAGAAGAGTTCAAAACTTTTTTGGGCCTCATGTTCTGCATGGGACTTAACAAAAAAAAATAACTGCACGCCTACAGGTCCTCCCACCCCATCTACCACATGCCGGTCTTCTCAACAATAATGCCCAGGACAAGATTTCTCATGATAGTGAGATTTCTCCATTTCAATGATACTACCCAGTGCCCTCCCTGAAATGCCCCAAATTATAACCGGCTTCATAAAATTCTCCCATTTCTTCATAATTTTTCAGAAATATTCCCCCAATTATTTACCCTGGACCAGCATATATGCATCGATGAATCACCATGATATATCCCCAGTAAAAGGGCCCACTGTGGGGTGAAAGTACCACAGGGTATGTTTACGCCTTCAAAGTCTATGAAGGGAAGGACTCCCCCTAATTGCCCAGACTATTTAGGTGAAATCGATAAAATCGTTTGGGAACTAATTTACCCGCTCCTGGACAAAGGCTACCACCTGTATGTCAATAACTTTTATACCAGTTTCCCCGTTCCGGAACCTCTACAGGAAGAGTACGCCAGCATGTGGCACAACCAGAAAAAAAATGGATGGGCTTTCCTCAAAGACTCATCAACATGAGGCTTAGAAAAGGAGAGATGGCGAGTCTGCGGAATGAGGAAATTCTGTCTGTGAAGTGGAGGGACAGAAGGGATGTATGCATGTTATCGTCTAAACATGACAATTCATTTGTGGAGATCCCCAGAAGGAATGGCCCAATACAGAAACCAACCTGTATTCACGAGTACAACTTGTATATGGGAGGAGTCGACCTAAACGATCAAATGATGGAACCCTATTTATCTACCAGAAGAACATACCACTGGTATAAAAAAATTGCCCTCTATTTTTTTAATTTGGCCATTTACAACACCTGTGTCCTATATCGCAATTCCACTGTTAACCCCAAACCCTTCCTTGGCTACCAGGAGGATATCATCACCACACTTCTATACCCCAAAGGCCCACCAGAAAATATTAGATCCGATGTGTGTAGCAGACTCTCTGAGCGCCATTTCCCCGATAAAATACCTTGGCCAACAGGCCAAAAACACCAGAAAAGATGCCTGGTGTGCTCTAGTGGAGGAGTTAGAAGAGACACCACTTATCATTTTGCCCAGTGCCCTTCCCAACCAAGAACTGACCCTGGCGTGTTATTTGACCACGTCTTTGCCTGCCTCTTTTGTACATACCTCTGCCTGCTCTGGAACTGATCTTGGCTTGTTATTCGACCATGCTTCTGCCTACCGATTTTGTACATCTGCCTGATCTGGAAGTGACCCTGGACTGTTATTCGACCACGCTTCTGCCTACCAATTTTGTACATACTTCTGCCTGATCTAAAACTGACCTTGGACTGTTTGACCACCTTTTTTGCCTGCCTCTTGGACTGATCTTTTACCTTGCAACTGGAGTAGTGGGATTGACAACACAGGGGTCTCACATATGTGAGGGGCTCCAGAATGTTTTTTTCTGGAAGAAGAAAACATTGTTTTTTTTTTTCTTTCTCCCAGATTAGGGTCTGGAGACTCAGAGGCTTCAAAGAGATTTGGGTGGGAGAAGCATCTACCCCTGTCCCCATTCTGTCCTGACCGAGGCCCTACTTCTGCCTGCTGCCTGTAGGACTTACTGTCATCATGCCTCTGCCTGCCGGATGAACTGACCACATCTCTGCTGCTACCTGAACTATGGACCATGTTTCTGCCTACTACTAGGACCAATATTATGGCACCTTTGACAATATATCTGTCTGCACTGACCTTGGACTGTATATGGACAGTATCTTGCCTGCTGCCTGTACTGACTGTGGACAGTATCCATGCCTGTTGCCTGGACAATTGCGTTCGCTGTCCTACTACCAGGACCAATATTTTGGCACTGTTGATAATATCTCTGCCTGCATTGACCGTGGACTGTATATGGACAGTATCCCTGCCTGTACTATGGACAGTTTTCTTGCCTGTTGCCTGGACAATTGCATTCGCTGTCGGTTGCCTGGACAATTGTGTTCGCTGTAGCTGACCAAGTCCCTGCTTGCTGCCTGGACCAGTGCTATCCTTATGTGGACAGCTACAATACTAAAACCACAGGTAATCTTTTGTTTACCCTTTACTCAGCAGAATGTATTTTGGGGTGTAATTCTTGGTATGTGCATACTATGTGTCCTTAGAACACCTGACAGTCTTCCTTGCATGTTGGGCCTCTGTATGTAGCCAGGCTGTGTAAACGTCTCATACATGTGGTATCGCCATACTCAGGAGGGGTAACAGAATGTATTTTGGGGTGTAATTTTTGCCATGTACATGCTATCTGTTGGAAATATCTTATAAATGGACCATTTTGTGTAAAAAAAAAATGCATTTTAATTTTTTTCCCACATTTTCCAAAAACTTCTGAAAAAAAATTAACCGATCAAAAGACTCATTATGCCTCATAGATTATACATTGGGGTGTTAGCTTTCCAAAATGGAGTCATTTTGTGGGAGTTTCCATTGTCCTGGTGCTCCAGGGCCTTCAGAATTGTAATAGGTGGTCGAGAAATGAGATGTGTAATTTATGCTTCTAAAACGCCTGAAGGTGTTAGTTCAATGTTGAGCCTCTGTATGTGGCCAGGCTGTGTAAAAGTCTCACTCATGTGGTATTTCCATACTCAGGTGGAGTAGCAGAATGTATTTTGGGGTGTCATTTTTCCTTTGTACATGCTATGTGTTGGGAATACCTTATAAATGGACAACTTTGTGTAAAAAAAATGCGTTTTCATTTTTTTCCCACATTTTCCAAAAATTTCTGGAAAAAAATGAACTGTTCAAAAGACTCATTATGCCTCATAGATTATACGTTGGGGTGTTAGCTTTCCAATATGGGTTCATTTTGTGGGCATTTCTATTGTCCTGGTACTCCAGGGCCTTCAGAAGTGTAATAGGTGGTTAAGAAATGAGATGTGTAATTTATGCTTCTAAAACGCCTGAAGGTGCTAGTTCAATGCTGGGCCTTTGTATGTGGCCAGGCTGTGTAAAAGTCTCACACATGTGGTATCACCATACTCAGGAGGGGTAACAGAATGTATTTTGGGGTGTAATTTTTGCCATGTACATGCTATCTGTTGGAAATATTTTATAAATGGACCATTTTGTGTAAAAAAAATGCGTTTTCATTTTTTTCCCATATTTTCCAAAAACTTCTGGAAAAAAATGAACCGTTCAAAAGACTCATTATGCCTCATAGATTATATGTTGGGGTGTTAGCTTTCCAAAATGGGGTCATTTTGTGGGTGTTTCCATTGTCCTGGTGCTCCAGGGCCTTCAGAAGTGTTATAGGTGGTTGAGAAATGAGATGTGTAATTTATGCTTCTAAAATGCCAGAAGGTGCTAGTTCAATATTGGGCCCCTGTATGTGACCAGGCTGTGTAAAAGTCTCATACATGTGGTATTGCTATACTCAGGAGGAGTAGTAGAATGTATTTTGGGGTGTCATTTTTGCTATGTACATGCTATGTGTTGGAAATATCTTATAAATGGACAACTTTATGTAAAAAAAAATGTGTTTTCATTTTTTTCCCATATATTCCAAAAACTTCTGGGAAAAAATGAACCGTTCAAAAGACTCATTATGCCTCAAAGATTATACATTGGGGTGTTTGCTTTCCAAAATGGGGTCATTTTGTGGGCGCTTCTATTGTCCTTGTGCTCCAGGGCCTTCAGAAGTGTAATAGGTGGTTCAGAAATGAGATGTGTAATTTATGCTTCTAAAACGCCTGAAGGTGCTAGTTCAATGTTGGGCCTCTCTATGTGGCCAGGCTGTAAAAATGTCCCACACATGTGGTATCACCATACTCAGGAGTAGTAGAATGTGTTTTTGGGTGTAATTTGAGGTATGCATATGCCATGTGAGAGAAATAACCTGTGTGACAGCCGGCAGGTAAAGATGCCTGGTTGCATGCAGGATGGCAGGTACATCTGCCCAAGATTCAAAGTGTATACAGACATATACCACTAGGGGGAGTGCTGAGTCTTGCAGGGGTAGTGGTAATGAGTCCAGCTGGGTTGAGCTGGCTCATTAAGACCTCTACATAAACTCCCAGCAAGTATAGGTGAGTGCTCCACCCTGGAACCAGCTCTGTGACCATAGTCTGGGGATTGTAACATGTACACGGTAAGGCCTGTGTGACTGTGTATCCTGCAGTGAGAGATAGGAGCTTTGTACAGCAGTAGGCTGCACCCAGCTGACAGACTGGGAAACCTATTGTGCAGTCAGTGGCCAAGTGGCCTAGGATTTATTTTGTTATTTGTTTTTTTGCTGTTTTTCACATTGTAACTAGTGAGAATAAACTACCTTTTTGTTTTCACCTGAAATTGCTGTCTCGCTGTGCCTAAAATTGTGTAGTGAACCCTACCAGGGGTTCAAACACACCCGCTGCCGAGCCAACCCCCGTACAGTGGTGGAGGAAGCCAGGGGCAGTTTTTTTTGTGAAAGGCCAGCATGGAAGAAATACTGAGACAGCTTGCTGTAGCAAATGCTAATCAGCAACAAGCGAATGCTAACCAACAACAAACGAATGCTAGTCTACAACAAGCAAACGCTAATCAGCAATGAGCCCAGCAACAATCTGAGGCCTGTTTAATTGAGCTGTTGCAGAAGCAAGAGCAGAGACTTCAACAGCAAATAGATGCCATAACACAACAGCATTGACAGACCAGTGAGGCGAGTGGTTCCAGTAATACATCATCATTTTGTGTGAGCCGTTTATTGCCATAAATGACTGGAGAGGATGATACTGAAGTGTTTCTGACCACATTTGAAAGGACTGCAGAAAGAAAAAAGTGGCCTAAGGAGCAGTGGGCTGGATTGGTGGCTCCTCTATTGGCTGGTGAATCGCAGAAAGCGTATTATGACCTAGAGCCGGACCAAGCAAAAGACTATGTTGTGCTAAAAACAGAAATATTGGCACGGCTGGGTGTCACCCTGGCTGTCCGGGCTCAGCGTGTGCATAACTGGATTTTCCAACATGAAAAGCCCCCCATTTCACAAATGTATAATCTCATTCACCTGGGCAGGAAGCGGCTGCAACCTGAAACTCTGACAGCACCAAAGATTGTGGAACGTGTGGTAATGGATCGGTTTCTGAGATCTCTACCTACTGCTATCCAAAAGTGGGTAAACCATGGAAACCCGGATATGGCCAACAAGCTTGTAGATCTGGTAGAGAGGTACTTGGCTACAGAGAACCTGACTGCCTCTCCCAGGGACTCACGGACTTTCCACCCCAAGACCAGACCATCCCCAGCGGCGGGTAAGTGAACTGAAAAACATTTATGCAAAATGCGTATTAATGATAAAAATGTTGCTGTGTTGCTAGATTCAGGTAGTCTGGTAACATTGATCAAGGCTGAATTAGTTACTACAGAGGTCTCTGGGAATAACAAGGTGGCTGTTATTTGTGTACATGGGGACACCAGAGAGTATCCTGTGGCTAGAGTGGTTTTTGAGACCCCCAAAGGTAACATAACTCGTCAGGTGGGGTTGGTGCATAACTTACCACATGATGCTATTGTGGGGAGGGATTTTCCAAAATTCTGGGAACTCTGGGATGGTCCTGAACCCCCCACAGAAGCCCCTAGAGGCCAGGAAGAGGAATCACAGGTATCCTCTGAGAATGGTGAGACCCCTCCAAATTTTCCCTTGTCAGTGTTGGCTGAAGACACTCGGGAAACTTGGGAGGAACGAAAACTGAAAAACATTTATGCAAAATGTGTATTAATGATAAAAATGTTGTTGTGTTGCTAGATTCACGTAGTCTGGTAACATTGATCAAAGCTGAATTAGTTACTACAGAGGTCTCTGGGAATAACAAGGTGGCTGTTATGTGTGTACATGGGGACACCAGAGAGTATCCTGTGGCTGAAGTGGTTTTTGAGACCCCCAAAGGTAACATAACTCATCAGGTGGGGTTGGTGCATAACTTATCACATGATGCTATTGTGGGGAGGGATTTTCCAAAATTCTGGGAACTCTGGGATGGTCCTGAACCCCCCACAGAAGCCCCTAGAGGCCAGGAAGAGGAATCCCAGGTATCCTTTGAGAATGGTGAGACCCCTCCAAATTTCTCCTTGTCGGTGTTGGCTGGAGACACTCGGAAACTGTCTTCAGACGAAAGCATGCCGTCTGTAGAGTTCTCTGATTTAGAGGTTCACAGGGAAAATTTTGCCACAGAACAGGTAAAAGACCCCACCCTGATAAAAGCACGGGAAAATGTGGTAAAGATAGTTGGTGAATTTGTGAACCCCGACAAGTCCTGCAGTTACCCATACTTTATGGTGGAAAGAGATCTGTTGGTTGCCCAAAAGGCGGATGAAACCGTTGAGCAACTTGTCGTACCCAAACCCTATAGGAAGTTGGTATTGGAATTAGCCCATGGGCACATTTTGGGAGGTCATTTGAGGGTGGAGAAAACCAGAGAGAGAGTGTTGCAGAGGTTCTATTGGTCTGGGGTCATGAAGGAAATAGAAAATTATTGTTCCTCCTCCCCTGTGTGTCAGAAGTCGGCACCTTTGTCGCATTTCCGCAACCCACTGGTACCTCTCCCCATCATTGAGGTTCCCTTTGAGAGGATTGCAATGGATTTGGTAGGCCCGATACTAAAGTCCGCTAGGGGGCATCACTACATTTTGGTCATAATGGACTATGCCACCCGCTATCCCGAAGCGATCCCTCTTAGAAATACCTCCGCCAAGACGATAGCGAAAGAGCTATTTCTGGTCTTCAGCCGTGTGGGTATTTGTAAGGAATTGCTTACAGACCAGGGTACCCCATTTATGTCCAGGGTAATGAAAGAGTTGTGCAAGTTGTTCAAAGTGACACAATTACGTACTTCCGTGTATCACACTCAAACAGATGGGTTGGTTGAAAGGTTCAACAAAACCCTAAAACAAATGTTAAAAAAGTGGTGGATCGAGATGGAAAGGATTTGGACTGTTTAATACTAGAGTTGAGCGGACACCTGGATGTTCGGGTTCGGGTTTTCGTGGAAAAGTTTGGGTTCGGGTTTGGTCCGAACTTGACCCCGGACCCGAACCCCATTGAAATCAATAGGGGCCCGAACTTTTGGGCACAAAAATGGCTGTAAAAAAGTCCTGGAAAGTGCTAGAGGGCTGCAAAAGGAAGAAAAGTGGGGGTAAGAGTAAGACAAGTGCCCTACAAAGAAATGGGGATAGGGAAATAACAATAATCTGTCCCTTACAGCAACAGCAGGAACCTGACCCTATAGAACTAGGAGATGATTTTAGAACAGTAATCTGTCCCTTACAGCACCAGCAGGAACCTCTCCCTACAGCAGTTTGATATGATTTTAGAACAATAATCTGTCCCTTACAGCAACAGCAGGAACCTCTCCCTATAGCAGTTTGATATGATTTTAGAACAATAATCTGTCCCTTACAACACCAGCA
>BLSH010139407.1:14823-36547 GCA_018402905.1 Glandirana rugosa
TTGAAAAACCTGTATACCTGGTCGCCATACAGACCGCACGTTTTCCAGTCCGAATACCGGTCTTCTTATGGTAGGGGTGCCAGTTCGTGCCCAAAGAGCACAGCACACACTGCTTTCACTTTCACAGTGTGACGAGGCTCCCTGCAGTGCCGTTCGGCTGAGGAACGGAGCGCTCCAGTCCTCATCCCCTCACCTAATCTAGACATACAGGGGGCCCTTATGGGCCCCCCCAGCATGGGGCCCGGTTGCCATGGCGACTCCTGCGACCCCTATCCGCCCGCCCCTGTACACAATCAAGATTGCCAGTTCCTGCTACAGAAAAACAGCCCCACATCATTATTGACCCACCTCCGTGCTTGACCGTGGGGATGGTATTCTTCTGGCCATAAGCCTGACCTTTTGCACGCCAGACATACCGCTGGTCCATATGTCCAAAAAGTTCCAGTTTGGTTTCATCAGTCCATAGAACTGTCTCCCAGAACTCTGTAGTTTTGTCCAAATTCCTCCTGGCATATTCTAGTTGACTGTTGATGTAAACACGGCGGTTCCCTGCTCTGTTAGTGGGTGCATAGGAGATCTACTGATCCCTGTCACTGGGATCAGTTAGATCTCTTATGCCCATGGTAGCCCAGCCCCCCACAGTTAGAACACGCCTAGGGAACACAGTTAACCCCTAGATCTCCCCCTGAAGGCTAACCCCTTCACTGCCAATGACATTTATACAGTAATCAGTGGATATTTAAATTTTTGATCACTGTATAAATGTCATTGGTCCCAAAAAAGTGTCAAAATGGTTCGACATGTCCGCCCCAATATCGCAGTACCGCTAAAAATCGCAGATCACCGCCATTACTAGTAAAAAAAGGAATAAAATAAAAACCCCAGAAATTAATTCTCATCATCCATAAACACGGCCACTTTTGCACAAACCAATCAATAAACGCCGATTGCGATTTTTTTTTACCAAAAATATGAGGAAGAATAATCGGCCAAAACCGATGAAAAAAATGTTTTTTTATAATTTTTTTGGGATTTGTATTTTAGCAAAAAGTAAGAAAAACAGTTTTTTTGCAAAATTGTCGCTCTTCTTTTGTTTATAGCGGTGATCAGAAATGATGCAGAGACGATCAAATACCACCAAAAGAAAGCTCTATTTGTGGGAAAAAAAGGACGCAAATTTTGTTTGGGTACAAAGTCGCACGACCGTGCATTGTCAGTTAAAGCAATGCAGTGCCAAATTGCAAAAAGTGCTCTGGTCCTAACCTGGGAAATCCTTCCGGGGCTGAAGTGGTTAAAGAAATTGAGCGATAACTTCCACAGCATGTGGGGTCCTTATTTGGTTTGGGGATTACAGTTATGAGGGTGGTTAGGGATTCTGGGCGTAGGTTTACCGACTTTAATATAGAGTTAGCGTATGCCGTCAGGTGAGGGAGAATAAGATTGCTAAACGTCTTATACAGGGCCGTCTTTAAGGCAGGGCAAAAGGGGCATCTGCCCTGGGCCCTGTCATTGTTGTGGGGCCCAAAACAGCTGCCTTATACTTACCAACTATCCCAGTTTAAATTCCCTTGTCCCTTGAAGTTTTAGTCTTATGCTGTGTCCTGATAGCTCAGTGTAAAATGCTGCTACTAATGCTGCCCAGCTCTGCCCTATTGTTGGGTACAGGTGACTCACCTGCAGACCCTGTGTTTACATGTAAATAACCGGCATTAATATGTAAATAGTGGTGGCCAGCTGCATTCATATGTATATCATGCTCCCCTGAGGTCATATCCACCATCACCTATACTAAATGCTGCCCACTATGAAGGTAAAGGAGTAAAGTCCTGCCTGCAACTGTGGTTGTTAAGCCCAACATCAGCCTGTTCTGCAAAGGTAAGCAAATAGGTGGGGGGGGGTGTAGTGTGGGGTGTGCAGAGAAGGAATTACAGTTTGGGGTGCACAGGTGAGCAAGAAGGGGGTGTATAGAAGTAAGGAATGTGGGTGCAAAGATGAGCAGAGAAGGCAGGTAGAGTTAAAGGGGGGGGGGGGGTTGAGTGGAGAGGATGGGGGAGGTTTGGGCTGCAGGGATTTAGGAGGCAAAGGTGTACTGACAGGGTGGATAAAGATGTAGTTCACATGTAGGATAGCCCATTCATTTCAATGGGCTGCTCTATGTGCTAGATATGCAGAAGAAATTCCCTAACCCTTTTTCACAATCACACAGTGCCACAACACATGCCAGCAGGTGCGTGAGGGTGTCATTGACAATCAATGGCACTGCAAATGTGAACGCAGGCTAAATGTCTCAGTTACATTGGTGATCAGTGTAAATCTCCTTATTACATTGGAGCTTGATGTAGAATCCTTTCATTCACACAAGTGGACAGTGTGAATGTCCCCCTTACATTAGTGGTCAGTGTAAATCCCTCCTTACATTGGTGGTTACTGTGAATGCTTCTATTACATGAGTGGTCAGTGTAAACCCCTATTACATTGGTGGCCATTGTTGAAACTCCTCTTTATATTGGTAGTTGGTAAAAAAAAAACAGCATTTCCATTGATCACACTCTCCCCTCCCCCCAGCACTTCCACTGATCCCTGGAGTTCTAGGATCCCTTGAAGCTTTCTGTCTATAAATCCCCTCACCTTCCCAGTACATGGTATGCAGGCAGTGAGGAGATGATGTGCTGTAACCTCTACAAACCAATCGGTATACAGTAATGATGTGAGATAACCTCTAGCAACCAATCAGTGAGCAGTATTGATGTACAGCAATTTCAGGCAACCAATCAGCAAGCAGAAATCATGTGCTGTAACCTCTAGCAACCAGTCAGTAAGTGTTAATGATATGCTGTAACCTCTGTCATCCAATCACAATCGCTGTCTGATCTGATTTAGTAAACTGATTTTAAGTCTATCTGCTATTTATTGTATGTCTCAGAGCAGGTTGAGAGCGAAATTGTATGTGGGCCCAAGAAAATGTTATCCCAGGGTCCAATCAATATTAAAGACGGCCCTGGCCTTATAGTATAGTACAGTGTACCCATCTGGGCTAGGGGCTTTCCCAATTGGCATGGTTTTAAGTGCCGTCTGTAATTCTTCTGTGGTAAATTTGGTTTTCAATTGTTTGAGAGAATTACGTGGTAGTTTGGGTAGGTGAGCCGCTTTTAGGTTTGCATTTCTCTGCGGGAGAGATAGAGGCGAGTTCACCGTTTAGGTTGTAAAGTTGTGAGTAAAATTCCCCAAAAGCTCTGGCTATCTGCAGGGAGGTGTGAACCATTTCTCCGGAGGGAAGTTTAATCTTGGATACAAAAGATGCAGTTTTTTTGTCCTAAGGAAGCGTGCTAATTGCTTGCCTGGTTTATGGCCACTCATACGTCTTTTGGGCCACCCAGCTAAATTTCCTATTCATTTCTAAGTTTAAGAGATCCTTTAGTTTCTCCCGCTTTAAAGCGTGGATCTCCAAGTGATCCCTATGTAGGGACAGTTTGTGTTTTTGTTCAAGGTCTGCCAGCTGCTTAAGTAATTCTTTAAGCTGAGCGTTGTGTTCCCTCTTCCTCCTCGCATTAAGTTTCGTTTAGTTTGCCCCGTATTGTGGCTCTGTGAGCCTCCCAACGAACAGCAAGAGATATTCCTGAGGACAGGGGAGGGCTGGGCCAGGGGTCAGGGTGGCAATTGCCCCCCAGGCCACCGTAACTTACATTCAAAATGGCCAACCGCTGCTGCCCGCTCACACTTTTTTCTTCTTGTGGAGGAAGGAAGCAGGGGCCACGGGCGCAGCCACCAACTAACTGCAGGCAAAAGGGGGGGGCACCCAGAGCTGGCTGTGCTGATGGGCACTGGCGAGCCTGCATTGATGGGCACTGATCAGGTTGCATGTGATAGGCACTGGTGAGGCTGCATTGATCGGCACTGGTGAGGCTGCATTGATGGGCACTGATGAGGCTAAGCTGATAGGCACTGATGAGGCTGCATTCATGGGTACTGATGAGCTGCATTGATGCATTATTTTTGTTAAACCTCCTTTGTTGCTAACATTAAATTATGTTACCACATTGTATCATATTTGTCTTGCTTCATAACATCAATATCCGTTCTAAAACCAGGTTGGCATGGATGGTGAGCTGATTTGGTGCTTCGATGGGCCACTTGACTGGACTTGCCCCTCAGGCCTAAGGCTGCCAGCCCTCCCCTGCCTGAGGATATGTTCTTCTTGAAGTACTGTTCTATCGAGACTGCCAAAGCAGAGGTATCTACTGAGTTAGCAAGGAGAGTGTCATTAAGTTTCCAATTGGTTGTACGGGATGGGAGGGAGGGAAGCACCAGCTCTATAGAGACAGGGGCATGTAAGGCCTATTGATGCAGATTTTAATAAGGTGAGATGGAAGATATCTAGAAAGATATTATCAATTCTTGAGTATGATTGATGTGTTTTAGAAAAATAAGAATAATCCTTATCTTTGGGATTTAGCAAACGCCATGCGTCTATTAATTAGGAATAATGTAATTTTTTTTAATGCAGTTTAAACATTTAAATGGAATGGAGGAGCAGCCGCGTGAGATATCCATAATTGGATCTAGTGGCATGTTAAAATCGCCTGCAAGGAAAGTGACCCCTTTGGCAAACTCTGCTAATTTTGTTACATGTGGGACAGGTAGGTGGGTTGGTTAGTAGTAGGACTGTATATATTGGCAAGGGTGTAGCATCTACAAAACCCCTGAGAAAAATATAACGACCATGATCGTCTGCTCTCATCTCCTCCAGCTGAAAAGAGACACCTCTTCTTAACCCGATGGCCATGCCCTTGGCCTTGTTGGTGTCAGACAGGCTGTAATACCACATGGGGAATTGAGGAGAAGTCAATTGAAAATGGGCAGTGTGTGTCAAATGGGTTTCCTGTGGGAAGGCGATTGCACAGGAAGAGCGCTTCAGTTCTCGTGTTACCTGGTGCCTCTTCGCGGCGTGGTTTAAGCCTCTGACGGTATATGACAAAATGGTTAGTGCAACCATTGGGTCAGCAGATGTGAGCCTGCCAGCTTATATGGCCACCTATGTCAGCACAGATAGTAAGAAAGGGAGAGGAGTGAAGAGAGGAAAAAGTGATAGACAGAGAGAGACATTCGGCGGTATCGGCTGAAAAGTGTTGGGGCAGCTCAACCATACCCACCCCAGAAGGAGGGGGCACAGACTAGTATCGTCCAAAGCTTGCTACTATAAGGGGTAGCGGGCTCTGTCAATGTGTGGCCCATAGGAAAGGTACAGTTACATTTAGAATATTTAAGATCATTGCCTCTGGCAATATAAAAACTTTTGAGCTTAAGGAAACAGTGCAACAAAACAATAAACCCTAGTGGGATCAGCAGTCTGACCTTAAGCACAGTTGTATGCATGAGAGACTCAGTGCAGAGGAGTGGGGGTGCAGCAAAACCATATAAACCTCAACATGAAACTTTGTAGCCCTCCCCCCACCGGTTTACAGTTTCAGAGTGTTACCTGCTCAGCATGTGCAAGTCTGGTGAGCTGTAGTAATGTAATGGGGTATGAGAAGCTGGGTAGGACTCACCCATGTTTTTTAGATGAAGAGCTGGGAGTCACCATTTTCTCTTTCTTAGATGGTGTCTTGTGCCATTGGGAGTCCAAGAAGGTGTTGAAGGCAGGGAATGTGATCTTGCCAATCAGGTGGTGCCACTGGAGAAATATTAATGTCATGCAGAAAGGAGGGCAGTTCCTCTAGGAAGTGCAGGGTGGCAGAGCGGCCATTTTTGGTTGCTATGAAGAACGATGGGAAGCCCCATCTGTATGTTGCTCCTTCTGTATTCAGCTGCTCTAGTAGAGGCTTAAGGGAGCGACGACGACCAAGGGTAACTTTGGACAAATCCGGATAGATAGTAATGGTGGCTCCGTCAAAGTCAATATTTGGAGTCCCCCTTAGTTTGAGCATGATGGCGCTTTTGTCTTCATAACAGTGCAGATGGCAGATGGTGAAGAGGTGTGGGTGGAGGGCGATCTACTCAACCTCGAGGCTTTAGCTTTGGCGTGCAGCCCGGATGGGATGTTCTTTTCTGTCACTAAATATCGCTGTATGGAGCCTGCTGTGGCCAGTTTGGCTGCCAAGCTTTTCCCCGCTTTCTTTCCAGTAGCAGAGCGGGATCCAGAGGCTTTGGATGGCATTGCTGGAGGTCTGTAAGGCCGATGGGTTGACAGAGCTCTGTCAGATGCGACCAGTCGGCGCCATGCGTAAACCATGCCCCCTCAAATATATATATATATATATATATATATATATATATATATACACGGTGGGCCATTTATATGGATACACCTTAATAAAATGGGAATGGTTGGTGATATTAACTTCCTGTTTGTGGCACATTAGTATATGTGAGGGGGGAAACTTTTCAAGATGGGTGGTGACCATGGCGGCCATTTTGAAGTCGGCCATTTTGAATCCAACTTTTGTTTTTTCAATAGGAAGAGGGTCATGTGACACATCAAACTTATTGGGAATTTCACAAGAACAACAATGGTGCTTGGTTTTAACGTAACTTTATTCTTTCATGAGTTATTTACAAGTTTCTGACCACTTATAAAATGTGTTCAGTGTGCTGCCCATTGTGTTGGATTGTCAATGCAACCCTCTTCTCCCACTCTTCACACACTGATAGCAACACCGCAGGAGAAATGCTAGCACAGGCTTCCAGTATCCGTAGTTTCAGGTGCTGCACATCTCGTATCTTCACAGCATAGATAATTGCCTTCTGATGACACCAAAGATAAAAGTCTAAGGGGGTCAGATCGGGAGACCTTGGGGGCCATTCAACTGGCCCACGATGACCAATCCACTTTCCAGGAAACTGTTCATCTAGGAATGCTCGGACCTGACACCCATAATGTGGTGGTGCACCATCTTGCTGGAACTATGATGTCGGTGATAGGGAATTGCTGGCCATCAAGTCGGCTTTGGAGGAATGGTGGTACCTCCTGGAAGGAGCAGCTCACCCGGTATTGGTTTTTACTGACCATAAAAACCATAAAAAAACCAAATGCTGTGAAGATACAAGATGTGCAGCACCTGAAACTACGGATACTGGAAGCCTGTGCTAGCATTTCTCCTGCAGTTTTGCTATCAGTGTGTGAAGAGTGGGAGAAGAGGGTTGCATTGACAATTCAACACAATGGGCAGCACATTGAACACATTTTATAAGTGGTCAGAAACCATTGCTTTTCTTGTGAAATTCCCAATAAGTTTGATGTGTCACATGACCCTCTTCCTATTGAAAAAACAAAAGTTGGATTCAAAATGGCCGACTTCAAAATGGCCGCCATGGTCACCACCCATCTTGAAAAGTTTCTCCCCTCACATATCCTAATGTGCCACAAACAGGAAGTTAATATCACCAACCATTCCAATTTTATTAAGGTGTATCCATATAAATGGCCCACCCTGTATACACACACCATAGTTTGTGGACTTTATAACTTTCCTGCAGACTAAATAATATACACTGATTTGGGTTATGTTTGACAAAGAAATATAGCAGACTACATTTTGGCCTAAATTTATGAAGAAAAATTATTAGTTAGCAATATTTTTAACAAGAAAAACGTGAAGTTTTGGTATTTTTTCATTTATATATCGCAAAAAAAACAAAAAAAAAAACAGCCTTGAATAAATAACACCAAAATTATGAAAAAAAATATAAATATAAAATGTCATTTGTATACAATGTTGCATGACTGAGCAATTGGCGGTTAAAGTAATGCAGTGCCGAATAGAAAAAAATGATCTGGCCATGTAGGGGGTAAAACCTTCTGGAGGTCAAGTGGTTAAAAATAAAATGTTCACAATTGTAGACTGCAATATACAATATTCATTACAAATATAAACCTATTCGAATGCATTTAGACGTAATGTCATGGGGGCTCTCCTGAAATAGAAGGAAAGTACTCCCAGAAGAGGAGCTGAAACAATAAAATAATTAAAACAAATCACAAAGAGTATTGCAGTGTAAATCATCAATAATATAAATGTTACAATGATCTATAGTAACAAGATAAATACAAAGGTGAAAATATGAATATGCATTTTAAGCCTCCTCTGGGGTGGAGTGACGATATTCTAAAGAATATAAATCTGCCTTTATTTCTTTGTAGTAGAATAAACATGTCCCTGAACCAATGATATCATGCCAGGTAACACAATGCAGGAAGATGGCAGCAATAAAGGGCAGTATTTGTAGACATCACTTTGTTACAGTTTAGTTTAGTTTAGCCTTCCTTCTCATGAACTATTTCACTACATCAGGTTTGGAAGTGCACATAGGAAATAAGTTAGAAAATAAATCGGGCGATGACTTTTGGGTCAGCGCTTCTGGACTTCTCACTTCAATAGCTAACAAGAGAAGGGTAGAGACGGCATAATTATCACTACCATGCATCCAATAGTTGCTCCAAAACAAAGAAAAAAAAATTACATTTTTTCAGGACAAAAAAATATTTTATTTGTAGAAACTATTTTGTTTTGTTTTTATTCATTTAATTTTTCTGTGTATTTTAAATTCAAAATTAAGTATAAAATAGATAAACCTTTTTTTTTTTGAACCAGTGATGGATTTAAAACAACCTGTTATACTGTAAATAGAAAGTACTGATTTTAAACTATGATTTGTCCCATTTACCAAGACACCAAAATTAGGCTGGTACGCAAAGCATAAAGCATGGCACAATTATTTACAAATGAAATTAAGTTTTTTTTTTTTTTTTAAATGCGTATTTTTTTTTTAAATCGGAAATGCGTAAAAACATTAAAAAAAAAAGCCAAAAATGGAGAAGGAGTTGTTGTATATTGCAGTTTATCAGCCCTTGGATGCTGTGGCTACATTCATTTTCTTGGGCCATGGTTTTTTTTTGTGATCCAGTAACACTTCCTAGGGTGATAATTCTCACTCATGGTTACTGTATCTGCAGAGGAGTAACTATGTCTCCTTAGGACAGGAAGGGTCAGGGCTGGTGCAAAGATTTTTGGCACCCTAGGCGAAACCTCATTTTGCCGCCCCCCCCCCCCCTTGACTTCACCCCTGACTGCACCCCTTCTGCCCTGCCCAGCCTGATCAGCGCCCATCAAATACAGCTTCACCTGTGCCCATCAAATACAGCCTCATGGGGGGGGCGGAGGGGGGGTATTTGGCAGATCAGTCGCTATTTCTATATACATTTGCAAATGGCATGTGATAATACAATCTCATTATCTCAGTCAGACAGTGTCAATTTTTACATGAATCAATGCAGAGCAGCCACTGACAGATCAACAGTGGCCAGGCGCCCCTAGGCGGCAGTGCGCCCTAGGCGGCCGCCTACTGGTAGAGCCGGCCCTGGGAAGGGTGTCAGACCTACAGAACACATCCCCCTCTTATCATCTACACAACATGAGGGGGGGTTCTGTAGTTAATAAAAGTGAACATTGTTTGGGATTTCATTGCAGCACAGTAAGGTAGGAGATCCCAACATTTTTGGCAGTAGTTTTCTATAGTTGAAGCATTTTTAAAGAGACAATACATGGAAAAATATACATGTATTGCAGAGACATGCTGATTTTTTTTATTTCTATTTGACCTATAAAAACTATTTACATTTTGGCATCTCAATGCCTGTCCAGTTTATGAAGTTTACTTCATTACTAGAATTTTATTCTATCTTTTCATGTGACAACACTGAAGAAATGACACTTTGCTACAATGTAAAGTGGTGAGTGTACAGCTTGTATAGCAGTGTAAATTTGCTGTCCCCTCAAAATAACTCAACACACAGCCATTAATGTCTAAACCACTGGCAACAAAAGTGAGTACATCCCTAAGTGAAAATGTCCAAATTGGGCCCAAAGTGTCAATATTTTGTGTGGCCACCATTATTTTCCACCACTGCCTTAACCCTGGTGGGCATGGAGTTCACCAGAGCTTCACAGGTTGTCACTGGAGTCCTCTTCCACTCCTCCATGACAACATCATGGAGCTGGTGGATGTTAGAGACCTTGTGCTCCTCCACCTTCCATTTGAGGATGTCCCACAGATACTCAATAGGGTTTAGGTCTGGGGAAATGCTTGGCCAGTCCATCACCTTTACCCTCAGCTTCTTTAGCAAGGCAGTGGTCATCTTGGAGGTGTGTTTGGGGTCGTTATGTTGCAATTCTGCCCTGTGGCCCAGTCTCCGAAGGGAGGGGACCATGCTTTGCTTCAGTAGGTCACAGTACATGTTGGCATTCATGGTGCCCTCAATGAACTGTAGCTCCCCAGTGCTAGCAGCGCTCATGCAGCCTCAGACCATGACACTCCCACCACCATGCTTGACTGTAGGCAAGACACAATTGTCTTTGTACTCCTCACCTGGTTACTGCCACACACGTTTGACACCATCTGAACCAAATAAGTTTATCTTGGTCTCATCAGACCACAGGACATGGTTCCAGTAATCCAGCAAGCTGTTTGCTGGTTTTCTTGAGCATCATCTGTAGAAGAGGCTTCCTTCTGGGATGAAAGCCATGCAGACCAATTTGATGCAGTGTGCAGTGTATGGTTTGAGCACTGACAGGCTGACCCCCCACCCCTTCAACCTCTGCAGCAATGCTGGCAGCGCTCATACGGCTATATTCTTAAAGACAACCTCTGGATATGACGCTGTGACGCTGAGCACGTGCACAAAACTTCGAGTGGAACTTGTCCTATTAAACCGCTGTATGGTCTTGGCCACCGTGCTGCAGCTCCGTTTCAAGGTCTTGGCAGTCTTCTTATAGCCTAGACCATCTTTATGTAGAGCAACAATTCTTTTTTTTTTTCAGATCTTCTGAGAGTTCTTTGCCATGAGGTGCCATGTTGAACTTCCAGTGACCAGTATGAGAGTGAGAGTGATAACACCACATTTAACACACCTGCTCCCCATTCAAACCTGAGACCTTGTAACACTAACAACTCACGTAACACCGGGGAGGGAAAATGGCTAATTGGGCCCACTTTGGACATTTTCACTTAGGGGTGTACTCACTTTTGTTGCCAGCAGTTTAGACATTAATGGCTGTGTGTTGAGTTATTTTGAGGGGACAGCAAATTTACACTGTTATACAAGCTGTACACCCACTACTTTACATTGTAGCAAAGTGTTATTTCTTCAGTGTTGTCACATGAAAAGATAGAATAAAATATTTACAAAAATGTGAGGGGTGTACTCACTTTTGTGAGATACTGTTATATATATATTAGAAAATTGATCAATGCTGATGTACTGACGGACTATTTCATTTTTCGAGGCCCTAAAATGCCAGGACAGCACAAATAACCACATTTTTGGAAAGTAGACAGTCCAAGGTATTTAGTAAGAGGCATAGCAAGTTTATTTGAAGTTGTCATTTTTTTTGTCACAATTTGTTGTAAAATTAACAAATTATAAAATACATTTTTTCTTTTTTTTTTTTTTTTTTTATTACGGTCACCAGTGCAGTACTGCGTCATCATACGACTGGTGTGCCAGTGATCAGGGATACTGACCAAGATGACCATAAGATGTTGGTACATCAGCTGGCTGCCAGCAAAGATTTTATATTTCCCACTGCATACAAATTATACTTGCAGAAAATATAGACAGAAAAGAGGACTAGGCTTGCAATAAATGCTAAGATCAGAGTTCTTAGTAATCTGTATTTAACCACTTCCGGACTGCCTACCACACATATACTGCGGCAGAGAGGCCCGGCCTCGCAAAATCACACACCTGTACGTGATTTCATGCACGAGGTCTGGGGCACACACCGGCGCCGACCCACACTGGCCGCCTGCCACCCGTGATCTTTCAAAGGAGTGGCAGAGCGGCGGTCTGCCTACGTAAATGAGGCAGAAACACGGATCTCCACAGTTAGAAAGCACTCCCTAGGAGCACACTTAACCTTTGATTGCCACTGATGTTAACCCCTTCCCTGCCAGTGTCATTTATACAGTTCCCATGCATTTTTTTTTAGCACTGATCACTGTATTGGTGTCACTGGTCCCCAAAAAGCATCACTTAGTGTCAGATTTGTCCGCCGCAATGTCGCAGTAAAATTCGCTGATTTCCTTCATTACTAGTAAAAACAATAAAAAAGTTAAAAAGTCCATAAATCTATCCCATAGTTTGTAGACGCTATAACTTTTGCGCAAACCAATCAATATTCGCTTATTGGGATTTTTTTTTACCAAAAATATGTAGCAGAATGCATGTTGTCCTAAACTGATAAAGAAATTAGATTTTTTACATTTTATTTAATTGGAGATGTTTTATAGCAGAAAGTAAAAAATATTGGGGTTTTTTTTCCAACATTGCCGCTCTTTTTTTGTTTATAGCGCAAAAAGTAAAAACCGCAGAGGCACTGTAAGCCGGACCTTCAGAGCACATGCGCCGGTGATGTCACCAGCTGCATGCACTCTGATTATCTCCTAAACAGTGCAAGTTTAGGAGATATTCACAGTACCTACAGGTAAGCTTTATTATAGGCTTGCCTGTAGGTACAAGTGGTGTAACAGAGTTTACTGTCACTTTAAGTAAATCGTACTGGGTGCTGCTGTTGCTCTGTGTATGCCAAGCTAATTTTAAAAATAAAAAAAAAAATCCATAGGCACACTTTCCCCCTACCATTATAAACAGTAGTGGTAGTGAGCTGATTGTCAATGCAGAGAGAGAAGACTGCAACCGGCTTCTCTCCTTTCTCTCTCTGCAGCTGCCACGAGAGTCTCTGTGTACATCCGCCGACTTGCTTCAGCTCCCCACCTCCCTTCTGGCAGCAAGCTTGAGCCAATCAGAGAGCAGGAGAGCTTGAGCCAATTGAAACATCAGAGAAGGAGTCTTGATGTGCAGCAGAGCATCATGGGAGATGCAAAGGAGCATTGTATAATGGAAATTAATGGCTGCAAGAGCTACAGCAGCCAAAATTCCTGCACACAGCGGAGGACAGACAAAGGACGTTTTTTTTCCTGGGCAAATCTAGAGACTGGGAGTTTTTTTCTGAGTGGAAGCAAAGCTGTGTGGAGCTTCTGATGGACCTGCCAGAGCTACACTAAAGAGACAGCCAAAGAGAGAGTGGGTAGGAAAGCTGAGAGACTAAGCCACCAGGTCTTGACTTCAGAGGACCGCAGACTGCCACGCATTCTGGACTGGAGTCTTGTGTACCAGGAGGGGTAAGGTAAGCTATCTTTGCCTATTTTAACACTGGCACAGTTAATGCAGGAGAGACTCCTCCCTGTTTAGCAGGTCACTAGCCTTCTGCTGCACACTCTTAAAAGAAGAGCTACACGTGCACCAACTAAAGAAGGGCCCCACCGTAAGCTTGCCAAAGCTTACAATTAGACATCGGTATGTTCAGACACTTTTGGGGGTACCTCTTAGTCAGGAACGCATACAATCATCTTCTATTGGGGCTATATGTGTTCTTTAATTCCTTGAATTCCTTGATGCTACAGTGAAGGAAAAAAGTATTTGATCCCCTACTGATTTTGTATGTTTGCACGCTGACAAAGAAATAATCAGTCTATAATTTTAATGGTAGGTTTATTTTAACAGTGAGAGACAGAATAACAACAAAAATATCCAGAAAAACACATTTCAAAGAAGTTATAAATTGATTTGCATTTTAATAAGTGAAATAAGCATTTGACCCCTTCGCAAAACATAACTTAGTAGTTGGTGGCAAAACCCTTGTTGGCAATCACAGAGGTCAGGTGTTTCTTGTAGTTGGCCACCAGATTTGCACACATCTCAGCAGGGATTTTGTCCCACTCCTCTTTGCAGATCTTCTCCAAGTCATCAAGGTTTCGAGGCTGATGTTTGGTAACTCGAACCTTCAGCTCCCTCCACATATTTTCTTTGGGATTAAGGTCTGGAGACTGGCTAGGCCACTCCAGGACCTTAATGTGCTTCTTCTTGAGCAACTCCTTTGTTGCCTTGGCCATGTGTTTTGGGTCATTGTCATGCTGGAATACCCATCCATGACCCATTTTCAATGCGCTGGCTTAGGAAAGAAGGTTCTGACCCAAGAGTTGATGGTATATGGCCCTGTCCATTATCCCTTTTGATGTGATGAAGTTGCCCTGTCCCCTTAGCAGAAAACACCCCCAAAGCATAATGTTTCCACCTCCATGTTTGACGGTGAGGATGGTGTTCTTGGGGTCATAGGCAGCATTCCTCCTCCTCCAAAGACGGCGAGTTGAGTTAATGCCAAAGAGCTTGGTTTTGGTCTCATCTGACCACAACACTTTCCCCCAGTTCTCCTCTGAATCATTCAGAAGTTTATTAGCAACCTTCAGATGGGCCTGTACATGTGCCTTCTTGAGCAGTGGGACCTGCAGGATTACAGTCCTTCATGGCGTAGTGTGTTACCAATTGTTTTTTGGGGACTATGGTCCCAGCTGCCTTGAGATCATTGACAAGTTTCTCTTGTGTAGTTCTGGGCTGATTCCTCGCTCTTCTCATGATCATTGAAATTGCACGAGGTGAGATCTTGTATTGAGCCCCAGACCGAGGGAGATTGACAGTTATATTATGTTGCTTCAATTCGCGAATAATTGCACCAACTGTTGTCACCCTCTCACCAGGCTGCTTGGCGATGGTCTTGTAGCCCATTCCAGCCTTGTGTAGGTCTACAATCTTGTCCCTGACATCCTTGGACAGCTTTTTGGTCTTGGCCATGGTGGAGAAATTGGAATCTGATTGATTGCTTCTGTGGACAGGTGTCTTTTATACAGGTAACAAGCTGAGGTTAGGAGCACTCTCTCTAAGAGAGTGCTCCTAATCTCAGCTCATTACCTGTATAGAAGACACCTGGGAGCCAGAAATATTGCTGATTGATAAGGGTTCAAATATTTATTTCACTCATGAAAATGCAAATCAATTTATAACTTTTTTGAATTGCTTTTCTGGATATTTTTGTTGTTATTCTGTCTCTCATTGTTAAAATAAACCTACAGTCAGGTCAATAAATATTGGGACATCGACACAATTCTAATCTTTTTGGCTCTATACACCACCACAATGGATTTGAAATGAAACTAACAAGATGTGCTTTAACTGCAGACTTTTAGCTTTAATTTGAGGGCATTTACTTCCAAATCAGGTGAACAGTGTAGGAATTACAACAGTTTGTATATGTGACTCCCACTTTTTAAGGGACCAAAAGAAATGGGACAATTGGCTGCTCAGCTGTTCCATGGCCAGGTGTGTTATTCCCTCATTATCCCATTTACAAGGAGCAGATAAAAGGTCCAGTGTTCATTTCAAGTGTGCTATTTGCATTTGGAATCTGTTGCCGTCAACTCTCAATATGAGATCCAAAGAGCTGTCACTATCAGTGAAGCAAGCCATCATTAGGCTGAAAAAAAAAACAAACCCATCAGAGAGATGGCAAAAACATTAGGTGTGTCCAAATCAACTGTTTGGAACATCCTTAAAAAGAAAGAATGCACTGGTGAGCTGAGCAACACCAAAAGACCCGGAAGACCACGGAAAACAACTGTGGTGGATGAATGAAGAATTCTTTCCCTGGTGAAGAAAACACCCTTCACAACAGTTGGCCAGATCAAGAACACTTTCCAGGAGGTATGTGTATGTGTGTCAAAGTCAACAATCAAGAGAAGACTTCACCAGAGTGAATACAGAGGGTTCACCACAAGATGTAAACCATTGGTGAGCCTCAAAACAGGAAGGTCAGATTAGAGTTTGCCAAACAACATCTAAAAAAGCCTTCACAGTTCTGGAACAACATCCTATGGACAGATGAGACCAAGATCAACTTGTACCAGAGTGATGGGAAGAGAAGAGTATGGAGAAGGAAAGGAACTGCTCATGATCCAAAGCATACCACCTCATCAGTGAAGCATGGTGGTGGTAGTGTCATGGCGTGGGCATGTATGGCTGCCAATGGAACTGGTTCTCTTGTATTTATTGATGATGTGACTGCTGACAAAATCAGCAGGATGAATTCTGAAGTGTTTCGGGCAATATTATCTGCTCATATTCAGCCAAATGCTTCAGAACTCATTGGACGGCGCTTCACAGTGCAGATGGACAATGACCCGAAGCATACTGCGTAAGCAACCAAAGAGTTTTTTAAGGGAAAGAAGTGGAATGTTATGCAATGGCCAAGTCAATCACCTGACCTGAATCCGATTGAGCATGCATTTCACTTGCTGAAGACAAAACTGAAGGGAAAATGCCCCAAGAACAAGCAGGAACTGAAGACAGTTGCAGTAGAGGCCTGGCAGAGCATCACCAGGGATGAAACCCAGTGTCTGGTGATGTCTATACATTCCAGACTTCAGGCTGTAATTGACTGCAAAGGATTTGCAACCAAGTATTAAAAAGTGAAAGTTTGATTTAGGATTGTTAATCTGTCCCATTACTTTTGGTCCCTTAAAAAGTGGGAGGCACATATAGAAACTGTTGTAATTCCTACACCGTTCACCTGATTTGGATGTAAATACCCTCAAATTAAAGCTGAAAGTCTGCAGTTAAAGCACATCTTGTTTGTTTCATTTCAAATCCATTGTGGTGGTGTATAGATCCAAAAATATTAGAATTGTGTCGATGTCCCAATATTTATTGAACAGAGAGAAAACGAACCCGCTCCAGGTGTGTAATGAGAAATTCCTCCCAGGTAGTCAGGTGCTGGTCCGGAGACCGATATCCAAATCAATGTAAAATCCAAAAAGGAGAGGACCGCACTCCGATGTCCAAGGAAAATTCAGTCGTTTAATGTGAACCAACAAAAAAGTACATCAGGGCAGACAAAACACAACCGTGTACATAACGCGTTAACCTATGTACATGGTTGTGTTTTGTCTGCCTGGATGTACCTTTTTTGTTGGTTCACATTAAACAACTGAATTTTCCTTGGACATCGGAGTGCGGTCCTCTCCTTTTTGGATTTCCCAATATTTATTGACCTGACTGTACCATTAAAATTATAGACCGGTCATTTCTTTGTCAGTGGGCAAACATACAAAACCAGCAGGTGATCAAATACTTTTTTCCCTCATTGTAATACTTTAACCCTGTTGCACTGGGTATACATTTGTTGAATATGGCTATAGCTAAATTTACTGCAGCCAGTAGGTTACTGTTAATTTACCTTGTACTGTACGGTATACCTGGATCAGCTTATTTGCCTGTTGAATGATTTGTGCATTGTTTAGCTGATTTCTTCAATACATTCAACAAATCTACCATCAGTTGCTTAACCTAATTTCTGTGCATTACTATAGAGTGGTAACTTAGTAACACTTAAGTCACACAGGTGTGAGTGGCCTTCTACCTTTAACCAGGTGTGTCAGTGGTGACCCAGCAGCTTTATAAGTCGTGGCAGAACAGAGAACCCATCATCACCAGTTGGGGTAAGTGCTACACACATATGTACTGCCAGTGTACATTGTCACTTAGACTGTCCATAAAGATCATGCTGTTCCATAACACCATATACAGCTTTAACACATCCCTGTATTTTCAATATTGCCTTTGAAGCATTATAAAAATAACCTCTCTGTTGTATGGGGAGCATCAATGCATACCCCATGGTAGTGTTTGACAGTAGTTTGTCTATTAGCTCTAAAATAAGAACAACAAGGTTTGCCCCCCATAGACTTCAGTTGGATTTGACTTTAAGTTCAGGTTTGTCAAATGTTGAACAAGATTTGCTGAACCCTTTGCAAATCGAATCCAAGAATATTCACCCATCACAACAACAACAAATTGGGAAAGTACTAGGAAAATGTATGCAATGTGTCTTGTTTTTGAGTTTGTGTTTTTTTTAGATGATATGGAAAGAAACCAGACACTGGTCACAGAATTTCTCCTTTTGGGCCTTGGAAACCTCCACATTTTCCGGATTCCTCTGTTCATCATTTTTCTTACTGCTCACATTATGGCCTTAACTAGCAATTTCCTTGTTATTACCTTGGTTGTAATCAACAAGAGTCTACACTCTCCCATGTACTTCTTTCTCAGCCAGCTGTCCTTGTGTGAAATCCTCTTCACTAGCAATCTTGTGCCCAACATGCTGTGGTTAATATTGAAAAGTGGTGGAAAAGTATCCATTGCCAGATGTATTACTCAATTTTTTCTGCTTGCAGTTCCAACTATTACTCAGTGCTTGGTGCTGGCTGCTATGTCTTTTGATAGGTATGTGGCCATCTGCAAACCTTTACATTATACCATCATCATGACTTTTGGACATCAGCGTCAGATTGTCATCTTCTGCTGGTTGGTGGGCCTCACACTCTCTTTTGTACTTTATGTATTCTTAAAACGGTTACAATTTTGTGACCTCAATGTCATCAACCATTTTTTTTGTGACATTCCTCCACTTGTGCAGATTTCATGCTCTGACACATACTTCATGAAGCTGCTCACTTCTCTTGTTTCTGGTGCAGTTGTTCCTTTTCCATTCATGTTCATCGTCACCACTTACATCTTCATCCTCCAAGCCATCCTGAAGATCCCATCCACCACAGGAAGAAAGAAAGCCTTCTCTACCTGCAGCTCCCACCTTATTGTGGTTTGTGCATACTATGGCACTTTGTCTACAGTCTACATCTTGCCACCTAGAGAGAACTCTGTAAACACCAACAAGGGTCTGTCTTTGCTTTACATCTTGGTGACTCCATTGTTCAATCCTTTAGTCTACAGTTTACGGAATCAGGATATAAGAGATGCTGTTATTAGAGCTCTCAAAATGTTAAGTTTACAAAAACGGTAGCCTTTTTGTTGTCTAGCTAAAGCAGTGGTCTCCAAACTGCGACCTGGGAGCGGGCTGCAGCCCTTTGCTTGTCTTTATCTGGCCTTCGGGGCCCTATTCCTCCCACTGATATGAGACACTATTCTGCCAACTGACATCAACAATAAGGCACAATTTCTCCCATTGACACCAACAGTGTTGCACCATTCCTTCCAATGATACCAAAGATGGGGCACTGTTCCTCTACCTAATACCAAATCTGATGTTTACTCCCACTGATGCCAGGAAAATTTACACTCCCGCTGGCCATGGTCCAGTCCCCTAAAGTCTCAATTACAATAAACTGACCCTTTGTTTAGAAAGTTTGGAGACCCTGAGCTAGAGTTAGGCTTTTTTATTTTACTTAAAGGATTAGTTTGCCTTTGGAACATGTTACATGTTCCACCCATTTTAGGGTGAGCTTAGGTTTAAAGGAATGTAAAACTGCCACTCCCCCACTGCCATTGCCTGTCTTCCATGCTGTCCTGTTGCTCAGAAGAGACTGGAACCTAGATAGTAAAAACTCTCTCAGGATGGTGAGCTGGAAGATGACATTCAGTCTTTAAACTCCTCTACGTTTAATGAACCCAGAAGCGCTAAACTCTGAGCATTTACAGTTCCAGATTTGTTAGAATCCAAAAGCAGAACAGTCTTGTGCTTGAAATAGATATAGATATTGCTGCGCTAGAAGAAATAGCTCCAAAATTTATATGACAGTAGCCAGCACAATACTGTTGAACCCGACAATATAGTCACATATGAGATATAGGAGGTGCAGTGCTATACTAATGATTGCAGATCCTCCACACCCCAATAGACTGTCTCTTACCGAATAACAATGAAACAATGACCCCCTTTACAGAGGTCCAACAAGCCCTTCAGATGATAAATAGTCTGCAGGCGAAGTGGAAGAAATCATTAGGATCAATTCTCGGCGTGGAAGGTAGGAAATGGCACTCAATAGGCAATAAAAGATGTTCCATCCAGGTTGTGAATATGCAAAAAAAGCAGAAATCATCTCATGGTGAAGTAATTGCTGCTAAACATACACCAAACAGGAAGAAGTGAGGAAAACCATCTCCGACAGATGATAAAGCAGACAAGCCTCCACCAGCACCCTCACATACTGCCCCTTACCAACTGTACAGGACCCCCCCACAGAGGTCTCTCACGCCTGCAGGCAGACAAAAGAAGGTCCGGAGCCAGTGTGGGCCGTGGGGATCCAAAGACAGATAATCCCTTCAATCTCAAACCCTCAGATCAGTATATATAAAGAGAAAACTCCTCAAGGTGTAGTAAGCTTAGCCAGTTTATTATACAAAAAGAAAGGTACTCACATTCGCATGTTAAAAACAAGCCCCATAAAGAAAGAAACGACCAGAGTTCCAGGTGTACAAAGATGGCCACCGAGGCCAGTGTCCGACTCCTGCGTGTGGTCCCAGGCTCCTCCCAACGCGTTTCGTCGTACGGTGACATCATTAGGAGCGTGGCCTAGGGACCTACATGCAAGGAGACGTCTTTTATTTACACTGGAGGAGGAAATTAATCCCGCCAGAAGTGACACGTGCATACGTTCCATACATCGGAAATGAAGCCAGAAGGTGGAAATGCGTGTCAACAGCCAGATATGGCACTAAAAGAAAAAGATTACTTCCACCAAATAGCCCATTCAGTTCACTCCAATGACCGATCGGCGTAAATACAAAGGTGAATGGTGAAAAAGTAAGAGAATGGACATGCCATATATAAAAAAGGGGGCACTTGAACAACTATTAAAATCTTGGTAAATGAAATAAGGGGCAGATAAGAGCAGCGCAATCAAATTGCTATGCATAATATTTAGCCGGAGTCAGAAACTAGACACAGGGCCATCTTGTGACCAAAAAATAGAGCAATAATTCAATATCTCCATTACATTCACACATAAAAAATGCGATTGAGCATGAACCAGGGGTAACTATAAGGTTGCATAGATAAAAAAAACATGGATAAAACAGGAGAGAGAAAAAAACTAAGTAACAGTTCCACCCAGATAGGGGGCAAGAATGGGATTTAACTGCAAAGATTAAATAAATTAAATTAAAAGCCCATTAGGCATTATTCAAAAAGCAGTTAATATCCCATTCCACATTCATCCCCAGTGGATTATAGGTCTTAGCCCTATAGATCTACTGGGTCTCCAGCCTGGAAACACCCCGAGTCAAATTACTTCCCCTCCAATTGCCAACAGAACGGTCAAATCCCAGAAATGTAGTACCCTTGGTATTTCGACCATGATGCTGCGCATAATGTTGGGACAGACTATGTTTGGGGTAGCCCCCCTTAATATTCGCAATATGCTCCCTAAGCCTAATACGGAGCATCCTAGTGGTGCGCCCAATATACTCAAGACCACATGGGCACCGTATCATGTAAACCACATGTGTCAATGAGCAGGTGATGAAAGGCTTAATGGGGAAAGTGACTTGGGTGGATTGTGATTGATAAAATTCAATCTTCCTGCCCCTCTCTTTATTTATTTTGCAGGCCGGGCACTTTCTACATGGAAAGAAACCCTTCATATTATGAAAAAATATAGGTCTCCTAGGGGGTTCCACCACATTTGGTGCTACCTTTAGTCTAAGTGGTGGTGCCCCTCTATAAATCACCTGGGGTTGTTCAGGTAAAATCGGGCCCAAGACCCTATCACTTTTAAGCACACCCCAATGTTTCCTAAGGATTCTGTTAACTGAAAAGTGTTGAGTGGAAAAGGTGGTAAAGAAGGCATATTTGAACGCTTCATCCTCATTACCACCCCCTCCTGTCAACAAGTCATTCCTGTCCCTTTCCAAGGCCCGGGTATAGGCCTGATTCAGTTCATCCGAACTGCACCCTTTTTTCCAGGAATCTCTCTTTTAATACTAGAGACTCTTGCTTGAATTTCCGAAGGTTGGTGCAGTTCCTCCTTAGTCGCAGGAACTGGC
>BLSH010139407.1:41387-53717 GCA_018402905.1 Glandirana rugosa
AAGGGGTACATACAGTAATCTTTAAGTCCGAGACGTTCAATTTTTTACACTCTTATCTTTACAAGTCCTCTAGACGAAGACCACATGTATAGTACTTCCGGATTACGTGTCCTAACCATAACCCCACTTACAAATTTGGTCGGAAAGAGTTGGTCGAGTCCTGACCTCAACCCGATTACCTTTGGGATGAATTAGAAAGCAGACTGCGTGCCAGGCCTTCTAGTAGAACATCAGTGCCTGACCTCACAAATGCACTTCTGGAAGAATGGTCAAACATTCCCATAGACACTCCTAAACCTTGTGGACAGCCTTCCCAGAAGAGTTGAAGCTGTTATAGCTGCAAAGGGTGGGCCAACTCAATATTGAGCCCTATGGACTAAGACTGGGATGCCATTAAAGTTCATGTGCGTGTAAAGGCGGGTGTGGGATGTGGTGATATAGTGTAGCTCAAAAATGTCATTGGTGTTAGTGGTTACTTGCTCAAGCAAACTCCTAGCAATATCTGGAAGATCCCTGGTTGAGAAAGGCTGGTTTAAACATTCACCCCAATACCAATCCTGTGCATTAGGCCTTCATGATATGTACACCAGAAGCAGATCTCCTGAACATTTCTATTCTCACATTTTTTAACTTGCAGAGCCTGAATTTCTAATGACATACATGGGGAAACACATGGGTGTACAGATCTACCTATACACTTCTTTTCTAATTATGGACTTCTTGTGGAACCTTCCACTTTTAGAATAATGCCTAAGAACACCCACACACAGTTCAATCTGCCTCTACCGCCATTTTCTTGAAGTATTGTGTGTAGGGATTGATGTACTAAATTTGTTCAAATAGAACAAAAAAAAAAAAAAATAAACAAATTTGCATTACTTCTTAACACCCTGCCTTTTTTTTTTATGAAAGAATAAAAAGTCCCTACCTCCCTGGAAATCCTTCTGCTCCTCCATTAAATTTAGAGAGATGTGTTAAACATGCGACTGAATGTGGGGATTGAATTGGATTGCTGTGTTGGGAAAGGGCGCTTCTCTTCTGTTCTAGGAGTGGAGGAACCATTTCTTTTTTCTTCTTTTTTGTGTGTGTTTTTTTTTTTACTTTGTTTTTTTCTCTCCTCATAGAAGACTCTGATGTAAACAAGGACTCAAGCTGATTTGGAATTTCTTTGCTTTGTTTACTGAAGTTTTTTCTCTGCTCTAAATCATATCATGTGAAAAAAAAACTCCAAGTAAAACCTATTCATTTATTTAAATTTGATTTAAAAAAGCTTGTGAATATTTGTAAAATGTGGCCCTTGTACTAATAACGTTTGTTTTGTATTTTTGTTGTTCAGCATCGATTTGTATTTTTTGGAAGTTATTTTGGAAGATTCGGATTTATTCGTTATTTCCTTAAGTTATTTCGGATGATTCAAACATTAAAAATCGTCTGACTTTGCATTGTGACTTCAATGCAACTTTGATGTTTTGCGACTTTAGCCAATAACAATACAGAGTGTGACACATATTATTGAACTTACAATTAATTTGTTGTTTTTGCTATAAATTTATTGTGGAGTCATTACTATTGTGATTCAGAGATTCAGATACATCTAAATCTCCAAATAGCAAACATTTTGTCTAAATTTCAATTCGGAATGAAACAAATCGCACAGGTCTACCAGCCATAGCGGGCTTCCCTTTTAAGTGAATTCCTCCTATGTGGTTAGTAGGTCACCAGTGCAGTACAGCATCATGATATGATTGTTGCAGCAGTGATCAGGGATACCGACTGATGACAATGGGGTTCATTTACTAAAACTAGAGAGTCCAAAATCTGGTGCAGCTCTGCATAGAAACCAGTCAGCTTCCTGCTTTTTTTGGTCAAAGCTTAATTGAACAAGTTGAAGTTAGAAGCTGATTTTCTACCATGCACAGCTGCACTAGATTTTGCACTCTCCAGTTTTAGTAAATCAACCCCACTATGTGAAATAATATTAATACACTTTTATTCAATTATTTAAACATTTTTTTTCATTTTTTTTACATACTTTCATCAGAGTAGTTCAGTGTCACCATAGTGACACTGTACCACTCTGGGGGGGGGGGGGGTGTATCAGGGATTTTATTTTATTTTTTACACTGTTATTGCTTATAACAATGATGATCACTGTTACAAGCAATAGTTAACGGTCATGAATTGCTTTCCATTAATGACAGCTTACTTACTGTTGACATGCTGTGATTGGCTACAACCAATCACATGGTACAGGGTGCTGTGATGGGCCCAGGCACCATGTGATAGCTGTGGGCCAATCACAGCCGCTTAATACAGCAATGAATATAATCAATTCATGACGGTTTTGATGACAGTGTAACAATGTGATTGCTATGACCAATCATAGCAATCACCTGCTACCCTGGCCGCAGTGAGCACTGGGCGCCATGATCCGGTGAGTCCACCAGACACAGTAGTCAAGGGATTGCACCGCTACATGCTCTGGGGGGTCCGTTAGTGCGCATGTGCTAGGCGACATATCCATAGTTAACAGGAGTCACTAGCCTGAACAGAGATGGTTCCATCCTTCTGGAGTTGAAGGATTTATCAGAGGGAGTACTGTGATCATTGTAAGAGGTAATAAATACATGGGAGGTGTTACCATTTAGCTTGTATGTACATTAAAAATATATTTCATGTTATGTCCCTCCTAAACATCACAAGTACATTTTTTCAAATTGTTCAGGCATCAGAAACCACTGTTAGCAAAGTTTAATTAGCAGGAAGTGTTTGCATGTAGAAGATAATCATGATTAAATATGGACAAGAATACAAAAACATTGATGAAACAGGTTAAAATATTTATTGGCAACACAGTTCTCATTTCCTTCCATTATCTAAAGCAGAGGTCTCCAAACTTTATAAATAAAAGGCCAGTTTACGGTCCTTGAGGTTTTTTTTTGGGGGGGGGGGGGGGCACTTGCCAGTGGGAGTAGAAAATGCACTGGCATCAATTGACTTAAACAATGCCTCATCGTTGGTTTTGTTGGGAAGAAGGCCCCATTGTTGGTAGTAATGGGAAGAAGAGTGTCATTGATGAGGAATGGTTTCCCACCATTGGTTTCAATAGTGCCCCCAAATAAAGGCGTGCAGAGGGCCACATTCTGCCCCCGGACCGCAGTTTGGAGACCACTGATCTAAAGCAATGATTATTTGTGTTCACCCCAATCACACATTCCACTCTATGGAAGACACGTTATACAGCATATAATGTGCATAGTTCCAGATATTGCATCTACAATGGTAGAAAACATTGACATACAAAAATGAAGGATTAGCATACTTAGTATGGGCCAAAGGCAGTGGTTTAAGGCATAAATAAATCTAAGTAACAGAGTGCCATAAGGTCAATCCATGTGATACCAAACAGAGAGGAACATACTAAGAGGAAAAAAAAATAAACATAGGGTTTAGGATAAGGCAACATGCGCAGTCGGGATTAGTACAGGACACTGTGCATAGAGCTGGGATTAGTACAGGACACTGTGCATAGAGCTGGGATTAGTACAGGACACTGTGCATAGAGCTGAGATTAGTACAGGATGCTGTGCATAGGGCTGGGAGTAGTACAGGATGCTGTGCATAGGGCTGGGAGTAGTACAGGATGCTGTGCATAGGGCTGGGATTAGTACAGGACACTGTGCATAGAGCTGGGATTAGTACAGGACACTGTGCATAGGGCTGGGAGTAGTACAGGATGCTGTGCATAGGGCTGGGAGTAGTACAGGATGCTGTGCATAGGGCTGGGAGTAGTACAGGATGCTGTGCATAGGGCTGGGATTAGTACAGGATGCTGTGCATAGGGCTGGGAGTAGTACAGGATGCTGTGCATAGGGCTGGGATTAGTACAGGACACTGTGCATAGGGCTGGGATTAGTACAGGATGCTGTGCATAGGGCTGGGATTAGTACAAGACACTGTGCATAGGGCTGGGATTAGTACAGGACACCGTGCATAGGGGTGGGATTAGTACAGGACACTGTGCATAGGGGTGGGATTAGTACAGGACACTGTGCATAGGGGTGGGATTAGTACAGGACACTGTGCATAGGGGTGGGATTAGTACAGGACACTGTGCATAGGTCTGGGATTAGTACAGGACACTGTGCATAGGGGTGGGATTAGTACAGGACACTGTGCATAGTGCTTGCGTAGTAGTATGGGACACTCTGTATAGAGCTGGGATTAGTACAGGACACTGCACATGGAGCTGGGATTAGTACAAGACACTGTGCATAGGGCTTGCGTAGTAGTATAGGACACTGTGTATAGAGCTGGGATTAGTACAGGGCACTGTGCATGAAGCTGGAATTAGTACAGGAAACTGTTCATAGGGCTGGGATTAGTACAGGACACTGTGCATAGGGCTTGCATAGTAGTATAGGACGCTGTGTATAGAGCTGGGATTAGTTCAGGACGCTATGCATGGAGCTGGGATTAGTACAGGACACTGCGCATAGGGCTGGGATTAGTACAGGACACTGCGCATAGGGCTGGGATTAGTACAGGACACTGCACATGGAGCTGGGATTAGTACAGGACACTGCACATGGAGCTGGGATTAGTACAGGACACTGCGCATAGAGATGGGATTAATAAAGGACACTGTGCATACAATTAAGTCATGTGATCAGGTGACGCAGCACGTTGGGAGGAGCCAATGATGTCACACCGGAAGTGTACAGGTCACCATTTTGTTGGAGGTTTTCCTTGCTGTAATTCCTGTAAATGACTGGGTACCAGGATATGTACACAGGACACTGCTCATAGAGCTGGGATTAGTACAGGACACTGTGCATAGGGCTGGGATTAGTACAGGACACTGTGCATAGGGCTGGGATTAGTACAGGACACTGTGCATAGGGCTGGGATTAGTACAGGGCACTGCGCATAGGGCTGGGATTAGTACAGGACACTGTGCATAGGGCTGGGATTAGTACAGGACACTGCGCATAGAGCCAGGGTTAGTACAGAACACTGCGCATAGAGCAGGGATTAGTACAGGAAGACTATTGTGTTAAACCAAGATTAAGACAAGTAATTGGACATATAGAAAAGTTTAGTAAAAGATCAGTCTGAGTAGAGCTGGGATTACCAGAGGACAGCATGCACAGTTCTGGTATTACAACAGGAATCTGTACATGGAGCTTGGATTGAAACAGTATGGTACATTCTACCAGGGTAAGTACTGGAATGTTTTGTATGTAGTGAGGATTGCATTACTCTGTGTCTTCTACACAAAGGCCCGTCAAGTGCTGAGATGACGCATGAGTGTTGGTTCTTGGTAGTGCTCGTTAGTCATGGAAGACAGTCAGAATTTTTGTATTTTTCAGATTCTCGGTACAGTCCTTCCAACAGGGTCACGTCCAGACTTCAGTTGGGATAACACCCTCCTTGCTGTTTAATGGAGGTAACAAGTTCTCATCAGAAAGAAAGTGCAATGGAAACTCCACCAAATGGCCTTTCACCCGCGTTAACATCTCTCTTGAGAGCTGGGGGTTTGTGCTGGCAAGGTTGGGCACAGCTGTGTAGGCCTGGCGTACACGGTGACTCGGCACGGCATTGGTTGGAAGACAACGGAACACCTTTGACAGTGGACAGACACAGAACAATTAAAGGCGATATGCAAACTGGACACTGAAAGTCCATGAGGAGTTCTCATGTTCACTACAGCTGATCTAACCTGCATTAATACATCCCTAACTCCAACTGCTAGACATAACTCAATGCATTGAAGGGTCACTTCACCCAAAAGTGATATTTCAATCATAGGTTGAGTTTTGTGGGTTTTCATATACCCTGAAGATCCCAGTGGAGAGAACTCCCTGCCATGCTTCTACGCTTAGTTCTTCTCCATCGTGGACTTTTTGGATGTCCCTTCCCACAACAGTATTGCCCATAATATGAAACAAATAATAAACCCACCATGGATGGTGGGAGCCCCTCATAAGGGGCACAGCATGTGTGCAGACCTAGGAACCCAACACAGAGATGATGGGAGCCACTTGTTTAGACTTAAGAACACAGCACTAAAGATGGTGGGAATCCCTCATAATGGATGGGGCAACAGGTGTAAAGACCTGGGAGCTCAGCATAGAGATCTTGCCAGTAGAATCCATGAGAGATGATTTGGGCCTACTCACACCCATTTTTCATGCATTTGGGTGCAATATTCATACAGAAGCATTCAACCCAATTATTAATATTTTATTATATGTGGTATCACCCAAATAATGCACATACCTGGTCATACAGGGCTGCGTTATTTAGTGCTATCTGACTCCAGATTTCATCGAAGAACTGATCGGAAACTGGATCTGACACATCCAGACATGGAGGCTTCAGAGCACCTAGAATTGTACTGTAAAGGAAAATGGACACATTGAGATGAACACAAAGCATTGTATGCATAGACTACAATTATGACTACATATCCTGTCTTAGTTTGGGACCCCAATTGTCATTGCTCTAGGACCCCAAGTGTCAGTGCGCCATTGTTCTGGACCCCAAGTCTTCGTGTGTCATTGTAATGGGACCCTAATGTCAGTGTGCCATACCTCAGGTGTCAGTGTGTCATTGTTCTGGAACCCCAAGTGTTAACATGTCACTGTTCTCTGGCCCCCCACTTGTCAGTGCATCATTGTTCTGGCACCCCAAGTGTCAGTGTGCCATTGTTCTGGCACCCCAAGTGTCAGCGTGTCATTGTTCTGGCACCCCAAGAGTCAGTGTGTCATTGTTCTGGCACCCCAAGTGTCAGTGTGTCATTGTTCTGGCACCTCAAGTATCAGTGTGTCATTGTTCTGGCACCTCAAGTATCAGTGTGTCATTGTTCTGGCACCCCAATTGTCAGTGTATCTTTGTTCTGGGATCCCAAATGTCAGAGCATCATTGTTCTGGGATCCCCCAAGTGTCAGTGCGTCACTGTTCTAGGATCCCTTCCAAATGTCAGTGTGTCATTGTTCCAGGACCCCCAAGTGTCAGTATGTAATTTTTCCGGGAGCCCAGAGTGTCAGTGTGTGAGGCTCACATGGTAGATACAAAAGTCTGAATAGTTAGCAGCAGCCTCAGAGATGTCGAACTCACTTGAAACAATCCATCCGGAGGCTTAAAGCAAATTTCCCAGCCTGATACACTTTGCCATTCATTGTGGAACTCACAAATTCTGTATCTTCCACAAACACAGCCAGCTCGCTGTCCCTCTTCCCCAGCAAGCTCCGGTCATTGATGTTAGCCGAACCTTTGTGAGAAAAAAGAATGGATTTGGTCATGCTTTACAGAGGCTCACATCATACAAACTACCAGCTTCACTTATTGAGATCCCTGAAAACTGAACTGTCTATGAGGAGCAGAGAAATCATCACAATCTCACTTCTGTTTTTGAAGCTGTGGTCGAAGAAGCCAATTTATTATAAGCAGTCACAGCCAATCAGGCTTATGACATTGCACATTGCTGTCAGTCCAACACAGGAAACATGCTTGCAGGAGGGCACAGCACAGAGTTAACTTCATCATTGCGCTACTCCTTCAATGAACAACCAACAGTCAGGAAGGTGACACCACAGTAGCCTTAAATTGTAACAAAAAGTGGTGTCACTCCTCCTGGCTGCGAAATGTAGCAGGAATATGTAAATCACAAAAGTGGATAGAGATACATACCAATGATGACCATTCTGTCATCAACAATTAGCATCTTGCTGTGTATGTAAATGAGCTCAGTCACTAGAGAGCCGTCAGGCATGTCCCCGTGTGTCCGCAAACTGCAAACCGAGAGGTACTGCCTCCAGCTGTCGCCCACTGCAAAAAGGAGAAGATAAAAACACCAAATACAAAAATACGCCAATAAATGGCACATCCTCTCCATGACATCCACCCCCTCCAATACTTACTCTCTTCCTTAAGCTGAGAGATGATCGAATTCTCCCCGCGGCAAATAGAACTGGAAAAGCAATGACTTCCAATTACTCATTTGGTGATCTTTTTATGACAGTTTTTTTAGAACAAAATTGCTTCCTTCATAGCCACCATGACAGCTCCGGACAGACAGGCCTACAGTAAGGCTAGAAGCGCGATTAATGATCTGGACAACGGTATTACCTGTATGTGAAGTGCAAAATGGCCTGGATGGAGTTTCCCCCTCCCATCTCAATGTTCCCCTCGAAACCTGGTAATAGGGGGATGACGATGAAGACTCGGAAGGTGGCATTTTCCCTGTAAAGATGGAGGACTCATCAACGGTCAGCGTGAATCTCATTTCAGTTCAAAGCATACAAATTTGCATTGATACCAAAAAAAAAAATCACATTGATAGAAAAAATTTGGGTTATTGCCACCCAGGCTTTTTAAACTTGAAAGGCTATGGGCATTAAATCTTAAGGGGTACACCATACACCACATCGCCCATAAAAATTGAAAAACAACACACAATATGGGATTTTTTAGGTGACTACAGGAATGGACCACTCAGAAGTAAAAGCATAACAATATTATTATATATCATGTATATATATGTTAAAATAAGATGTAAACAATATCTGCATCATATAAGACGCCATAACACATCCTTTCAGTTTGTTGATATATGGTACGTGCATTTTATATTACAGCCTTCCATACATGGAAAGAATGAAAAATGTCCTTAATAGAATGGAATAGAATAGATTTACGAGGATGTTTCGCAAACTATGCTTCATCAGGAGATGTTGAGGTGGATGGATACATATGTGGTAAATGGCAGTATCAAAACAAGGAGAGGGAAATGTGGAGGGGCCCACCCAGTGTCAATGTGCCCGTCAAAAAGGAGGTAACTTATGGGGGACAGAAGACCCAACACAGACATCAAAATAATATCCAATAGTCAGAGAACAACCAAGAGGACTGCCTGGGCATGATGGAGGGCTTTATATTTAGATGTTGAGTGCTGAAGAGCGCTTTAACACCATCCCTCAAAAAAGTGCTCCTGATGAAGCATGATTCGCGAAATGTGTTGAGAATTCACATCCTCAAAAACAGTAAAAATTCCATCAACTCATGTTGAGGGAACCACTGACAGTTTGGTTGTTACCATTCCACCTCTTTGCCAAGCTCAAAATGGCTTGAAACGTTGTTTCTATCAACAATTATTGACAAAGCCAATCTCTCCTAGACACTACTGCCCCAAGTTGCTTCCATGCATCCACTGGCCATGGGTGACAGGCCTATTATGGGATCTGTCTCCACCCTGAAATCTCGAGCAAACAAAATTCCAGGCCAAACATTGCTGTGGTTTTAGCTGTAGTTTTAAAAAACTTTATTGACACCACTACATGGTTATTCTAGCATCTAGGTGGTTTCCCTCTTATCGGGGTCATGCCCAACAGGTGTAATGGTTCAAAAATGGCCATATAGAGGGTTCAATAAAATTTGCGGCCTGGACTTTTGTTTGTTCACGAGTTGACTAGGTTTTTATTCAAACACAAATATATCTCAAAAGACTTATAGCAGTGCTGCTATATGTCTTTTGAGAAATACTTGAGTTTGGATATTTTATTTAATTAAGTGGCTGCTCATTCCCTCATTTAGTAGAGGTTAATTTGCCTCGGTTTTATGTCTATGCTGGCGCAGGTCTGTGATCTATTGAAGTTGAGTCTTTTTAGATCCTCTGGTAGGTTTTTATTCAGATTCTTAGTTATTAGAACTGCTTTATGCATTTTAAAAACGTTGCTGCAGATGGTGCCTTTTGTTTTCTTGGATTGTTTTTGACATCATTATTGCCAGACGGGTTGGTGATCTGTACACCAGCCATGTCCAAAGGTGCATATGCAACTTTCTTTTGGAACGGTGCATATTCACATTTCATATACAGACCTATTAAAGCCCAATTTCAGTCTAAAAATGTTTTTTGGTTGGGACAGAGAGGGGCAAATGGTGAGCAACTGACAGGTTTTTTCATCATTCCTTGTAGGAATGTCACCTGGAAAGTAAGGAAAAATCTCCCCATTGAGGTCACAACAACTTCCTGACTTCTTTTCCTCAGAAGCATCCTGGTTGGCTCTTTCATGGATCAGCTGTATTAGCTGAGCAATGATCGATTCTGAGGCCTCTAGTGTTCAACAGACTGGTGAGCATTATTCAGACACCATCATGGACGTTAGATTCCAGTACAGGCGTTGTTGTAGACCAACTACAAGGAAAGCGATGGGTAACCAAAAGGTGGCCAAACCACAGCTCCTCCCAGTTCTAGGCTCATCTGCTCAGTGATATCATCTGATTGGTGGAGGAACCCCGTTGGATTAGTAGTGGGAAGGTGTAGAGGACTATAAACCTTTCCTGTACCTCTCTAGTTGCAATTGCACAAAATCGAGAAAACCCACAGCACTCACAGGACTATGTAACCCTTAATTCTGCAGACAGTTAAAGTCAATAGGAATTCTTCAACTGGAATGCTCAGTTGGTGCTGCCGGCCTCAGATTGGAGAATCTAACAGACAACTGTAGGAAAAAAAAGAAACAGGAGGGCACAAATACCTAGTGCATTACCAAAACATGTATTAATAAAAAAAGAAGCCAATGCATACTCACAAAAGGTGTAGCATTGTATCACATCGGTAACAGAATGAGTCTTGGTGAAGTGTCACCCAATCCAATGTACTACAATGACGGCAAGCGAATGCATTTCGGGGGACTCACCTCCTTCCTCAGAGCTAGCTCTGAGGAAGGGGGTGTGTCTCATAAAACACACAACAATATCGGCAAAGCTAACACGTTACAGGATGCACTCCCTTTCTCAGAGCTAGATTGGTCACTTGGTCTGTTACCAATGTGATACAATGCTTACATTTTCTCATATTTGGTGAATATGTATTCCGCTTCTTTGTTTATTAATAAATCTTTTGGTAATGCACTAAGCGTTTGTTTTTTCCTACAGTTGTCTGCTAGATTCCTGTACCTCTCTGCTGAATGCAACACTTTACCAGCTTTGCTCAGTAAGCTACTATCATAGTCACTCACTTGTGCGCTCGGCTTATCCTCTTAACGATGGCTTCAGCGATGGAGTTCTGTGTTGTCCTTCCACCCGTACAGCTGATGAAGAACTGATTCTAGAGGAAAACCATAAAGGTAGGAATTTTAGACAGTAGGTACTCAACTGTGCTGCTGTGGCTAAGCTTTGGGCACCGCTGGGTCACATGGTCTGTGGATACAACATTGGTGTGAACTGGCACTGCTCAGATATAAAGTGGAGAGAGTAGATCTCTGGAATTGTTGGGCACTAGTTAGCCAGGGCAAGAGGAGACAGTGGAATGATTTGTTAAAAACTTCCTGCATTAGGTAAATACCATGTCCTGAAGAGTTGCAGACCACCTTAGGGTGATTCTAGTACCAGTAAAGCCAGATTCACATTGGGCAGGGGGAAAATAAATTGGGTCCCTGTCTTTTTTGTTGTCGGGTAAGCAGTACGATGAGGGTAGTCATCTCACCTCTATGTAGACGTAGTGTTCAGCATTGGATATACAGTGCAGGTAGGCGTTGAGAATGGAACATTCGTTACATCCCACAGACCAGCCATCAACCGACCGCAACAACTGCAATGAGTAGGACATTGAGGTCACACTTCAGAGTAATGTACCAAATCCCCTGAACACACATACATGTCACAGTATGCAATAATCCAAAGCAATGTAATTTTATTATCCATAAGCCTCAATTTACAAATTCATTAAGTTAAAGATGAATGCCATGTATGGCAATTTTTACATAGTCACATTAGCCCAGCTTGGACTAATGTACGTATGAATGTGCCATACCTATGAGTTCCCCGTGAATTCTGGAAATCACTGTACAGTACTAGACACCGCTTCCCCAGTGATCCCCACTTGCGTCCGGGTCCTGTGCTGAGCAGCTTTCCTGCTGCATTCTGAACATAGGAGGAGGTTGCCCACTGTGCAGGCGCCACTCTGAGGGCACTTTACATTTTCTTAATATATGCATATGTTCTCCTATCGGGTGAGGTGAAGACTGTGACATCCTCGCCCCAGCTATCCACCTTTTCTAAGCAAAAAATGATTTGCATACACTGAGAAAATGCAAAGTGTTCTCTGAATGATACCCGTGCTGAGTGGTCGACCTCCTGTGTTCAAAATGCACAAGGGCAACCACTCAGCATGGGACCCAGTAGCAAGTGGAGATTGCTGGAGTAGCGGTGCCTAGTGGTTTTCAGCTTCCACTGGGATCTCAAATGTGTTCAAACTTACGTCGGTCCAAGATGGTCCAATGTAAGTATGCAAAAAAATCAAAATCAAATTGCAGGAGGGTATGG
>BLSH010139407.1:58777-63777 GCA_018402905.1 Glandirana rugosa
CGCCTAGCAGTGTGCCTTTACCACAGATTCCGATAAAAAGTCCATCGTCCAAAACGATACGCCGGTCGAGACCGGAGTCGTTACAGTCGCGTCAGGGAAAAACTCACGGAAAGGAGTCACACGTTTTTAACCACAACGTTAACACGTTCCTTACTCAACGTATTCCACGTCGTGCACCACCTTCCGGAGGTAATAGACACGCTGAGGGACGACCTGTAGTACGGGTACGACAGGTTTTAAAGTCGAAAACGATATTAGTAGTCTGCCCACAACACCGACTCCAGAACCAGCCCACTAGTCCGCAGATTCTTTGCGGAGTGACTGGAGACATTGCTGAGGCCAGAGCTGGCCGCATAGCAAAACCTGCTACCTGAAAAATAGCCTTAGACACCATTTCCGTGTGACGATCCGCCGCGTCCTTAAAAGAGGGCGAACCCGCCACAGGAAGGGTGGTAGCCTTATTTAGACGGGCCACCGGTGGGTCCACCGAAGGGGAAGCCCACCACTTAAGGAAAGCATCCTCAAAGAAATAGCGCACTGCAAAACGCTTAGGCAAAGTGAAGGAATTTTTGGGGGAACCCCATTCCTTAAAAACAGCCCGTTCAAAAAATTGATCATAGAGAAAAGCCCTAGGGGACTTAGGAGGCCTCATAGACCCACAGACATAAGTGGAAGTCTGCGCCTCCTCAGACTGAGCAAGGCACAGAGCCTGGCGAATGTCAGCAATTAGCGCCGCTACAATTGCCTTGTCGCGCGCCACTGAGGCCCCCTGGTCCTCTTCAGTATCTGAGAGGACCAATTCGCCCTCAGAGAGTTCCACGGGGGTCCCCGTGACAACCGAGGCGACTTCATGATCTGAATCCTCGCCTGAGGAGACATGGGGGGCCAAGCGCTTAGCGGGGTGCTCAGGGGCCGGATCAGTAACCTTAGGAATAAATTCCACAAAAAGAGCCCGCAAGAGGTCCAAAGTGACCGCAGGGGCTTGTGCGGAGCAATAAGTAGGTGCCCCCCTGACAGGGAAAAAAGCTACCGCTAAAATGAAAAACTGCCCCGGATGTCGCCCCCCACGCCCTAAGGGCGGAGGAGGGGTCCACTCACCAGTCCGACAGGCGTTACGGGTAGCCCGAAGCAGACTTTCCACCCTTGTCCCGGGAAGGATTGCTGCTGGCCAAGGCCACTGGAAAGGCAAAAGCCAGACACTGGGCACAAGTGGCAACAGCCACAGGCCGCCCGCACGGAACGGGCTCTGAGCGACGCAGCCCTGTCATTTTAGGGTAGGTCGCCAGGAGGTGGCCAGGCAGGGCAAAGCTTTGGATTTGTGATATCCGCTCTATGCCAAGGCCGGCTACTTGATAGAAGTCTTCATCTTTTTCATAGAAAAAATTTTCATGCATAAAAACGCAGGTCCCAAAAGGGAACCCAGTCAACTTCTTTGCACTAGGCAAACAAAACTGAATGCTATTGGCCAGCAGGGGGTTTTATAGGCTCAGGTGAGGACGGCCCCCATGGGAGGGGCCAGCCTATCCCTGATGCTTTTGCATCTGTTTTGCCTAGTCACTCCTGATAGGACGACATAAAACCCACGTGTCATTTAAGAAGAGCTGCGTCTGTCAGTGAACGTAAGAGAAACATTTTTTTTACTTTTTGCTATAATAAATATCCCCCAAAAAATATATAAAAAAAATACATTCATCAGTTTAGGCCAATATGTATTCTTCTACATATGTTTGGTAAATAAAATCGCAAAAAGCATTTCTGTATTGGTTTTCGCAAAAGTTATTGTGTCTACAAACTATGGGAACAGATTTATGGCATTTTTGTTATTTTTTTTTTGTTTTGTTTAACTGGTAATGGCGGTGATCTGCGATTTTTATCGGGACTGCGATATTGCGATGGACAGATCGGACACTTTTGACACTTTTTTGGGACCAGTGACAATTATACAGAGATCAGAGCTAAACATATCCACTGATTACTGTATAAATGTCACTGGCAGGAAAGGGGTTAACATTAAGGGGGCGATCAAAGGGTTAAATGTGTTCCCTCAGTGTGTTCTAACTGTGTGGGGGCTGGGCTGACAGGGACATAACAGATCTCACTGTTCCCACATGTCCCGATAGAACGGAGAACCGCTGTGTTTACATTGGCGGTTCCCCATTCTGCCTCTCCATTAGGTGATCGCGGGTTGCCGACAGACATCGAGTCCACCTGACCCACGGGGACACTCATGCAGCATGCGGCAGGCACGAGAGCGCGCCCGCAACTGCACGAACGCCCAAAAATATACGGCGACTCGCACAGGTATGCCAACCTGCCACAGTAAATTATTATTATACAGGATTTATAAAGCGCGAACAGTTTGCCCAGCGCTTTACAAAATGAAGGCAGACAGTACAGTTACAAAACAATTTGGTACAAGAGGAATCAGAGGGCCCTGCTTGTTAGAGCTTGCAATCTAAGGGGGAGGGTCAATTGATACAAAAGGTAATAGCTGTAGGGGATGAGCTGATGTAGAAAGTAAGACAGTGTATTAGATAGAAGCAGGATAGGCTTCTTTAAAGAGAAAGGTTTTCAGGGATCGTCTAAAGATTATGATTATTATTATTATACAGGATTTATATAGCGCCGACAGTTTGCGCAGCGCTTTACAATATTAGGGCAGACAGTACAATTACAATACAATTCAATACAGGAGGAATCAGAGATAGATTAGGAGACATTCAGACAGATTGGGGTAGGGAGTTCCAAAGGATGGGAGAAGCTCTGGAGAAATCCTGGAGGTGGTCAGGAACCGGTTAGATAAAAACAGTTTTTTGCTTGATAAAGACATCAGATCTACAATAAAAACTATCTGTATTGCTGCGTCCATTACACTTCCATTTTCTTAATGGTTGAGTCTCCTTCCTCACCTGCACAGTGGCACTCTGGCATCCTGGAACGGAGTACTGATGTCTGTCTGCTGTGCTCAGAGATTTCGGGAGAAGATGCGGGAATGATGGGCCTTTATATTTTGATTTAGCGGTCTGTAGGATACAAAACATATAGGAGTAACAAAGATCTGCATGGATTTCAAATTGCCTATATGTAGCAGAGTGCCAATACCATTCACAAATGAGGGTACATGTTCCTGTAATGTGCAAAAAATATATATACTGTATATACCTACTGAAGTGACTGGCCTCAGGTGACAGAGATGAAACAAATCCCCTTACATAAATTGCACCTGTCGATCTGCAGTCTTATTCTCTCTGCAACCATTCAAAGTCCAGAATTTATAAAGCTTGCCTAAAGTAGGCAAGCCAATGAGACAAACTCCCATAAGGCATGATCATCATAGGGGCAAAGTCTGTTGTAGGATGGCAGGGTTTGATATGTTATATAATTGAGACCGATATAAAGTACCAAAAATATAAAATTAATATTAATAAGCAAGTAAGGGACTGTTAGCATTCAGATAAGACCACCACCCGTGACCCAAATCTCTTAAACTACTTGAATACTGCAAAAAGGTGTTCCCATCAAGTGGCCACCTTAGTGGACAATCTTGCAGTCTTTCAAGTTCAAAATTCAAGGATCATGGGTATCCTAGGGTTGTCTTGGATAGGACCCTTCCTAAAACATGCACTAGATTAGTGAAATACTTGTGTAAAGGTAATGGCGCAATTGGTACTCAATTAATAAATCAACAATAAAGTAATAAAGTCCATAAAAGTCCATTAATTCACAAATTACTGTAACATTTAGTGAATGTTATTCACAGTGGAATAAATAAAAGTGGTTTTATCCCGACACCACAACTGGCTCAAAGTGCTTCTAGTGCTTAATTTCGCCACCCATGCTCAATAGAAAAAATGGCCACTCCCCAGACTTTAATGACCCCTTGTTACAGGAAGGTCACTGAATGCTTTTGGAAAACCCAGATTGGTTTTGCTGGTAATGACTTTTGCTGCTGCGGTGGTCTCAAAGCCGGGCTAAATTGTGCAACAAGAACACCACTCCTCTGCAGCTACTTCCAGCAATGTCTCCTCTCTACTTACTCACACATGGAACTTCCTACTAGATTCGATTCGATTAGAAGAACCTGCCCCCCTCTCACCTTAAATATAGGTACAAACAGGATCCCCTATGTTCAGACTCAACATTTTCTGTCTGAAAAGTTTAAAAAAGGTGTGATTCCATGATCTTTCATATTGTGGAGTCACTAAAACCTATGTAATGTAGTGAAAAGGCTGCCACTGCACTACATTAGAGAAATAGAAATCTAAGGGACCTCCTGCTCAGAGCAGATCCATTTGATAGGTACAAAAAAAATCCCTCAAATGCTTCACGTGTTATAAGTGTAACATTTGTACTGCTTTATATGCAGTTTAAGGTTTTTCCATCCCCAATTAAGATACAAATATGCCACACAAGGGTATTTCAACTGTGATACTGATTTTTGTGTCTTTTTTGCTCAATTGTAAGGTGTATATATGTGTATATAATTCTTTGTGTGCTGTTAGTTTGTCTGTCACTTTTCATAAGAGGTCCTGTTGGGCCCTGAAATATTTGTGGAGGGACATGGTTTGTTGAGTCCTCAATAAACACCAAAGGCTCATGATGGGGGTGCTGGATTTTTATGAGGTAATCCCCCCTGAGATTCTAATCCTTCGCCATTTCCACTGAAACTAAAGAAAATCCATTTTATTCATCCACTCATTCATCCATCTTCAATCCACCAAGCCATCCATCCACCTATTTATCCAGACATCTGTCTGTTAATCCATATATCCATCCACCAAGCCATCCAACCATTTATCCTTCCATCCATCCTTGTATCATTCCAGTCATTCACTTATCCATCAACCAAGCTATCCATCCACTTATCTTTCTATCCACGCACATATCCTTTTATTCATCCAACCATTTACTTTACTCATCAACCTATCCATCCACTTATCCATCTACCAAACTATCCATCCATTCACATATTCTTCCACCCATTTACTTATCCATCAACC
>BLSH010139407.1:68777-75844 GCA_018402905.1 Glandirana rugosa
AGATATTTCATTTTTTTTTATAACAAGACAAGAAAACTTGCAGTTAATGAAGACAAGGAGGATCAAGGAATAAAAGGTTTGTCAAGAGAGTCCTCACCTTTGTAAAGTTCCACCTTTGAATAAAGTGCCTAGATGCATCCCTGGCAGCTTTACCGAGAATCACTGCACCTATGTCCCTCCATGGCATTCGTGGGTTTCTTAATCGATCAATGAAATCTAAAAGTAAAGAAATACAATCACAGACCTTGAAGGGAGCTATGAGCTGGTCTTTTCTGTTTCAGGATGACAGAAGAGATCAATGAGTGTGTCCATCAACTTATAGAGTGACACAGCCAAAAGGGGGGGGGGGAGAGATTTACTAAAACGGGTGCACTCAGTCTGGTGCAGCCATGCATGGTAGCTAATTAGCTTCTAACTTCAGCTTGTTCAATTATGCTTTGGTAATAAACATCTGGAAGCTTTTGTAAACATCCCTTGTAATAGAAATAAGGGATGACAGGTCAATACGATCCCAGATCTCTCCTCTACTTTTAGAAGCAAAAGATCCAAAAAAAATTGGTTTAAAAGAAAAAAAATAGTTTACTTCCGCCTTAGACCGGCAGTGACGTCATAATGTCGGTCCGGCCCTCCAAGACCATAGAGGCGATCAGAGATGATTTGGTCAGCCAGCCGTGCCACCCATCGGATCATTTCTCAGGTGCGCCAGTTATACCAGGGGTGTCCCCATTCGCCGCTTCTGAAAGCGATACAGGGGATAATGAGCCGCTCGGACCGCTTTCCTGGAGGAAGCCAGTCCACAGCTGAAAAAAAAAACGGGCTTATGGCTGATAGCTTCCGCCATAACCCTGGTAAACCACTTAAACCACCAGTATTGCAGTCGGCAAGTGGATAGAGAAGGGAGCTATGAGTTTGTCCCTCAATATGTAAGGTGGCAAAAACAAGAGAGTAATGAGTCTGTCCATCACCCTGTAGAGTGACACATAGAAGGGATTTAGGAGTCTGTCCCTCCTTAAAATAATGCAGTCCCATATATAGAAATTAGATATCTAGTAGGTCTGTTACCTTCAAAAGGTTTGTCCAGTTGTACCCAGTCTTTAAATATCAGGTTACTGTAGTCTTTGCCCAGCCAGTATTGGGAGACCATCTCAGTTTCTTCAGGGGACGTGTCCACAGCTACGGTTCCATTCTGCTGAGAGACAGCGGGATGCCACCTTATAGGAGAAGAGAGACAGACAGCGAGAGGACAGACCATGAAAGAAAAGAGACATCAGAGAAAAGAGGGAGATAATGGCGAAGGTTAAATGGAGTATGAGGAGGGGTTATTGGGCCTGTCCACTGATTCTGAAACCTGATATTTCACTCTAATGCAGGGTTTCTCAACCAGGGTTCCTCCAGAGGTTGCTAGGGGTTCCTTGAGCAATGGTCAATTTCTATCTCTCAGATAAATTCCTAATGACACCATTGATATTTTTAGCTATCTGTAAGGGGTAATTCTTCCCAATGACCACAAGTGTAAGGAGCATTATTTCCATTGACCATCACCACTAATGTATCATGAGTTGTAGATTTTTAATTTTTAACAGGGGTTCGCCGAGACCAGAGAACTATTTCAAGGGTTCCTGTGTGTTGAAAAGGTTGAGAAAGGCTGCTCTAATGAGTTAGATGTCCTAAATGAGATTAGGGGAAAATGGTGATGAGAAGTCACAAAGAGTAAACCTTCCTTTATTAACAAAGCATCATGGCACAATGAATGAAGAGCAGGCATTGAGGGTCTTGTTTCTTCCTGATCACCCCACAACTTGGAGATCCTGGGTCAGAGCTCTGCTGACCCTCCACACCTACTGTGAATAACGGTAAGCAAGTCTGCCCATCCTGTATGAGAGCAAATAGCCAGGTGTAGTATGCCAGGAGATGTCCGTAAATTACTTTTTTCTGCAAATCGATATTTTGTATTGTAGTTGGTAACTGAGCCTGCGCAACATGTTCAAAAAGATGCAGTAAGCTGAAGGGGCCAACCCACCCATGGGGATGATTTACGAACACTGGAGAGTGAAAAGTTTGGTGCAGCTTTGTAGAAACCAACCAGCTTTCAGATTTTCTTTTTTTGCCAATGCTTAATAGAACAAGTGGAGTTAGATGCTGATTAGCTACCATGCACAGCTGAACCAGATTTTCAGTTTTAATTTTTAATTTACCTTTACAGTACATATTATTGGAGTATGAAAAAAAGATACTGGGTGGCACATAAACACATTTGAAGGTGTTGCTTTTCATTCATGGTGCCACATTACTATGTTTTTGGTGCATCATGTGTACTTTGAGTTTGAAGAGATATGGGATTTGCAAAGGGAGTGATTAGAGTTAATAGTCCAAAGTGGGTGAAATTTACTATTCATGGTTTGCTCTTCTAGATTGGAGCTGAAGAGTAGGGATGAGGCAAACTGCCCTGGGTTTGGTTAGAGCAAGACTTGGTGAACTTTAAAGAAGTTTGGATGCCGATCCCAAACCTCTTAAAATAAAGAGCAATCAAATCAGAAATGCCAAATCTGTCAAATCAAGAATGCCAATTTTCTGTGTTAGTAGGCAAAGGTTTGTCAAAAAATAGCATGGGATAGGTACTGCCCTGACTGTGGAGGCCATTGGAGTGACCTCAATGTCATGTTCAAGAAACCAGTGGTGAGATGATTGGAGCTTTGTGATATGGTGCATTATCCTGCTGGAAGGAGCCATCAGAAGATGGGTACACTGCAGTCGTAAAGGGATGGACATGGTCAGCAACAGTACTCAGGAAGTGGCGCTTAAACGATGCTCAATTGGTACTAAGGGGCCCAAAGTGTGCCAAGAAAATATCCCCCACACCATTACACCGCCACCACCAGCCTGAACTGTTGATACAAGGATGGATGGTTCCATGCTTTCATGTTTATGCCAAATTCTGATCCTACTATCTGAATGTCACAGCTGAAATCAAGACTCATCAGACCAGGAAACATTTTTCCAATCCTCGATTGTCCAATTTTGGTGATCCTGTGCAAATTGTAGCCTCAGTTTCTTGTTCTTAGCTGACAGGAGTGGCACCCGGTGTGGTCTTCTGCTGCTGTAGACCAGCCCCGATTTGTTGTGCATTCAGAGATTGTATTCTGCATACCTTGGATGTAACGAGTGGTTATTTGAGTTACTGTTGCCTTTCTATCATCTGGAACCAGTCTGCCCATTCTCCTCTGACATCAACAAGGCATTTTTCTGCACACAACTGGAACTCACTGGATATTTTCTCTTTTTTGGATCATTTTCTATAAACCCTAGAGATGGTTGTGTGTGAAAATCCCAGTAGATCAGCAGTTTTTGGAATTCTCAGACCAGCCCGTCTGGCACCAACAACCATGCCACGTTCAAAGTCACTTAAATCCCCTTTCTTCCCCATTCTGATGGTCGGTTTGAACTTCAGCAAATCATCTTCAATACATCTAGATGCCTAAATGCATTGACTTGCTGCCATGTGATTGGCTGATTAGCAATTTGTGTTACCAAGCAATTGAACAGGTGTACCTAATAAAGTGGCCAGTTTATTTTGACAAGTCTTTTGCTTACAAAAATTTAAATCACCAAAAAGGTCCCTTATTGTAAATCCATTGGCAATTGTGATGCCCACCACCTGCCAACTTGCCAAAATTAAAGACTTGACAAACCTGATGCACATGACTGATCCCAATGGTACTTGTGCCTATAAGGCACAGGGCAGAGATAGTAGTAACGTCATTGACCAAATATGGTCAGTGAATACATTTGGGCAGTGATATCACTGCTATCCCCACCCAACCCAGCCATGTAAGCCAATGTGCCAGTGACGACAGCTGTTGCTAGGAATGCAGCGGATGCCAGCACCCGCTGCTTCCTTAGGAACCATTGACAGCATGAGGCTGTCTTTTATAGAAGCGGTAGAAATACCACTTGTGTATTTATCAAGCTCATCATGTTCTGCTGAACAGAAGGCCGAACAGGCAAAAGTTTGGGCGTTCATCGTCATGTTGTGTAAAGCGTGATATGGTAGCAGAGCAAGATGAAGGAACATTACTGATTGCCGAATGTGACAGGAAGGGTAGTACGCACAAAATGGCGGAGCAGTAGAATGGCTTAGGAGTGGTGTTAGTTTGGAGTAATAGTAGTAAAGTATCAGGGTAATAGAAGTACTGGAGTATAAAGTTATAGAGCCATGTAGACCTCTTTACGTAGACTTGGTTGATACCTGTTGCTGCTGCTGTTGCATTTTGCCAGAGCCCACATCTGTCAGTCGATACTCATGGTCATCCCATCGGCCATAGGCCAGATCCAGGCCCCCCAGAAAAACGATGGACTGGTCAATGGCCACCATCTTCTCATGGTGAGCCCAGAGGAACACGATGGAGGAGACATGATCAGGGTGACGCATCACCTAAAACAGGATGGAGAGAGGCTGACATGTCACCTCACTGTTCATGATGATGGACGTTGGACAATAATGCATTAAAATAATGGCTAATTCAAGATGAATGAACATAATGGATGCTTTATTATGTGCATAATAAATGAAGAGGATTGATGATAAATTAAATGTTTTAGATGTATGTAGGTATGATGAATAGAACTTACAAGTGATGTATAATGTATAAGGATCTTGTATATGATGATGCATTATGGAAATGATGACTGAAGATGAAAAATTAGTGATGCATGAGAAACCGTGATAGGAAGTCATAGAGATGAATGAATAAGTCATGTTACATGGAAATTTGGATATTATGAATTTTGGATAAGAACAAATGAAGATGCTAATCATGCGTTCTGAAAAACGATATATTAAGAAAAATAGTATGCTGTACTATGAATGAGGATGATGATGCATGCTAAACAGTGAATGATTATCATTGAAGACACATTTTAGTCAATAATACTGATAAATGCAGATAAAAGGTGATACCTTATGAACGATAGTGAAGTAGACATGATGACAGTAAGATAATAGGAAGTAGATATATATTGGTTTTACAGTAAGAGGAAACAAAGGAATAGCTGATAGGTTACAGATGCAAAACACAAGGCCTGCGGGCCGAATCTGGCCTGCCAGGCCTTGTCATATGGCCCCTCCCAGCCAATTTTGCCACTTGGATCGCGGCGAAACTCCATTCCGTCACCTCCGGCTCTCCCACTCACCGCTGTCACTTGTAAACACAGAAGCACATAGCATACTCCTGGACCCTGCACCCTGTACATTGCATTCTCCTGAACAATGCACCCTATACGTAGCATACTCTTGAACCCTGCACCCTGTACGTAGCATACTCCTGAACATTGCATTCTCCTGAACTCTGTATGTAGCATACTCCTGAACTCTGCACACTGTAGGTAGAATACTCCTGAACCCTGCATATTGCATTCTCATGAATTCTGCACACTGTACGTAGCATACTCATGAACCCTGCACGTTGCATTCTCCTGAACTCTGCACCCTGTACGTAGCACACCTCTGAACGCTGTATGTAACATACTCCTGAACCCTGCACTCTGTACGTAGCATACTCCTGAACTCTGCACCCTGTACATAGCATACTCCTGAACTCTGCACCCTGTACATAGCATAATCCTGAACTCTGCACCCTGTACATAGCATACTCCTGAAATCTGCACCTTGTACGTAGCATACTCCTGAAATATGCACCCTCTACGTAGCATACTCCTGAACTCTGCACCCTCTACGTAGCATACTCCTGAACTCTGCACCCTGTACATAGCATACTCCTGAACTCTGCACCCTGTACGTAGCATACCCCTGAATACAGCATGTAGCATACTCCTGAACTCTGCACCCTGTACATAGCATTCTCCTGCACTCTGTACGTAGCATACTCCTGAACTCTGCACTCTGTACGTAGCATACTCCTGAACTCTGCACCTTGTACGTAGCATACTCCTGAACTCTGCACCTTGTACGTAGCATACTCCTGAACTCTGCACCTTGTACGTAGCATACTCCTGAACTCTGCACCCTGTACGCAGCATACTCCGGAACTCTGCACCCTCTACGTAGCATACTCCTGATACTCCTGAACTCTGCACCCTGTACATCGCATACTCCTGAACTCTGCACCCTGTACGTAGCATACCCCTGAATCCAGCGTGTAGCATACTCCTGAACTCTGCACCCTGTACATAGCATTCTCCTGAACTCTGCACTCTGTACGTAGCATACTCCTGAACTCTGCACCCTGTACGTAGCATACTCCTGAACTCTGCACCCTGTACGTAGCATACTCCTGAACTCTGCACCCTGTACGTAGCATACTCCTGAACTCTGCACCCTGCATGTAGCATACTCCTGAATTCTGCACCCTGTACGTAGCATACTCCTTAACTCTGCACCCTGTACGTAGCATACTCCTGTACTCTGCACTCAGTACGCAACACACTCCTGAATAATAAAAGAGTAGATAGTCTTACAGATACAACCAGCCCTTTGAGGAAACCATACAGGCTGATAATGTTGATAGATGACAAGTGATGGATGATGATGATAGTTAATGGAACAGTCGATGGGTGATATGAAGTGGTTGGAATGACTGATGCTGCCCCCCTTTGAATTAAGAGTTCTGTTGTATAGGAGGATATACTAGGATGGCCTCTAAGCTAAATAATATGATAATGATAGATGACAAATGGATGATGAGGATCGATGATAATTTATGAACAGTTGATGATACACAATGTTGGTAATGACTGATGGCATCCCCTTTTAAATTAAGAGTTCTGTCAAGTAAGAGGATGCTAGGATGGATCCAAACTAGATAATAATAATGGATGAAAAACAATGGATGATGATGGATGAGAACTAACCGGGGCATACCTAGAGCATTTGGCATCCCATACACCAGAGATAAGCAATTAGCGGACCTCCAGCTGTTGCAAAACTACAAGTCCCATCATGCTTCTGCCTCTGGGTATCATGCTTGTGGCTGTCAGTCTTGCTATGCCTCATGGGACTTGTAGTTCTGCAACATCTGGAGGTCCGCTAATTGCATATCCCTGCCATACAC
>BLSH010139407.1:92578-106414 GCA_018402905.1 Glandirana rugosa
GTTCCCCCCCCCCCCCCCCCGCCCCGGTTTCATGTGACTCGGTCTCAGGTGTGAATAGGGAGCAGGTGTGTTAAATTTGGTCACTGGAAGTTCAACATGGCACCTCATGACAAAGAACTCTCTGAGGATCTGGAAAAAAAAAGAATTGTTGCTCTACATAAAGATGGCCTAGGCTATAAGAAGATTGCCAAGACCCTCCTGAAACTGAGCTGCAGCATGGTGGCCAAGACCATACAGTGATTTGACAGGACAGGTTCCACTCAGAACGGGCCTCGCTAAGGTCTACCAAAGAAGTTGAGTGCACATGCTCAACGTCATATCCAGAGGTCCTTGGGAAATAGACAAATGAGTGCTGCCAGCATTGCTGCAGAGGTTGAAGAGGTGGGGGGTCAGCCTGTCAGTGCTCAGACCATACGCCGCACACTGCATCAAATTAGTCTGCATGGCTGTCATGCCAGAAGGAAGCATCTTCTAAAGATGATGCACAAGAAAGCCCACAAACCATTTGCTGAAGACAAGCAGACTAAAGACATGGATTACTGGAACCATGTCCTGTGGTCTGATGAGACCAAGATAAACTTATTTGGATCAGATAGTGTCAAGCGTGTGTGGTGGCAACCAGGTGAGGAGTACAAAGACAAGTGTGTCTTGCCTACAGTCAAGCATGGTGGTGGGAGTGTCATGTCTGGGGCTGCATGAGTGCTGCTGGCACTGGGGAGCTACAGTTCATTGAGGGAACCATGAACGCCAACATGTACTGTGACTACTGAAGCAGAGCATGATCCCTCCCTTCAGAGTCTGGGCCGCAGGGCAGTATTCCAGCATGATAACGACCCCAAACACACCTCCAAGATGACCACTGCCTTGCTAAAGTAGCTGAGGGTAAAGGTGATGGACTGGCCAAGCATGTCTCCAGACCTAAACCCTATTGAGCATCTGTGGGGCATCCTCAAACGGAAGGTGGAGGAGCGCAAGGTCTCTAACATCCACCAACTCCATGATGTCATCATGGAGGAATGGAAGAGGACTCCAGTGCCAACCTGTGAAGCTCTGGTGAACTCCATACCCTAGATGGTTAACGCAGTGCTGGAAAATAATGGTGGCCACACAAAATATTGACACTTTGGGCCCAATTTGGACATTTTCACTTAGGGGTGTACTCACTTTTGTTGCCAGTGGTTTAGACATTAATGGCTGTGTGTTGAGTTATTTTGAGGGGACAGCAAATTTACACTGTTATACAAGCAGTACACTCACTACTTTACATTGTAGCAAAGTGTCATTTCTTCAGTGTTGTCACATGAAAAGCTAGAATAAAATATTTACAAAAATGTGAGGGGTGTACTGACTTTTGTGACATACTGTAGGTGTGTTTTGTATCATTTTTCAGACTAAATATTTGTTTTCAGAGATTCAGATGTATCCGAATTTCCAAATCACAATAGTAATGAATTTCAACTAATCCGAAAAAATATTAACGAAACGAAATAACGAATTTGAAAAAGTTCAAACATTTATTTGGATTTCGCAAAACTCAAAAAATAATTTGAAAAATGTGAAAATAAATTCAAAATGAAAAGATATTGCAATAAATACAGTAAGGTATACAAGATAACAATATGAAAAATAGAATAGATTAGAAAGAACATAACCGTCTTTCATAACTCAAACCTATTCAAAAATAATGATTATACTAACCGAGTCCAAATATATGAAACAAATTCCGAAAACGAATCATTCGAAGATAAACAATATGATGAAACAAAATTTCTAACTTAACGAATGGACCGGAAACAAATTTTTCCGTCGTGCCCATGTCTATTGGCAACCACCATCCTAACTGTGCAGAGCACTCTTGGTGTAGGACGGACCATGTTGTGCTGCCAGGAAGTAGCAGGTACATGGATGCACTGGGGACATGTTTATGTCGGCACTGACCAGGTGACCCCAGTATGAAGATGAACCCCTGGTGGCATCCAAATACATTCTTCATACATAGTGAGATACTTCTGTTGGGCATGGAAGCTCTGAGTACAGAAGTGCTCGGGGTACCTAACCTCACAACAAAAGGCTCATTTATTCAAAACCAATGACTAGCATGCTTCTGACTCACATTCCTAAACTAAATACATATTATACATTTCCTGAACTGTGTCTGCTGCCGGGGTCAGCCCGTACATCACATTTCATCCAGCAGAAGAAAAGTTGCAGTATGTGGCTTAAATGTGTCATTCGTTGTACGTGTCTTCAGGGGAATTTCCTGTGACTGAGTACAGAGGTAAACCTCCCTCTCTTCAGCAATAAGAATGTTAGGGCGAAAAAAAAAAAATTATACATACAGTATCTTACAAAAGTAAGTACACCCTTCACATTTTTGTAAATATTTTATTCTATCTTTTCATGTGACAACGCTGAAGAAATGACACTTTGCTACAATGTAAAGTAGTGAGTGTACAGCTTGTATAACAGTGTAAATTTGCTGTCCCCTCAAAATAACTCAACACACAGCCATTAACCTCCTTAGCGGTATTCCCGAGTGTGGCTCGGGGTGGATTTTCAGTACCTAAAGCGGTAACCCCGAGCCACACTCGGGCTTGCATCGCTGTATCCAGGCAATGTTACTCACCTTGTCCCCTGGATCCAGCGATGTCCTCCCGCGGTGTCAGCGTGTCTGCAGGCTGTGCCCGCAGCTCCGATGCCTCTGTGTGCCGGGCTCCGTTCCCTGCGAGCGTCGCGTCGCACGGGGGCGGAGACCGGCGGGAAATTCAAAAAGTGAAACACACACAGCACATACAGTACACTGTAATCTTATAGATTACATTACTGTATGAAAACATTTCACATCCCCTTTGTCCCTAGTGGTTTGCCCAGAGCCCTGCATGCACTTTTATATAATAAATGTCATTCTTTCTGCCTGGAAACATGAGAATGTCCATAGCAACCAAAAAGTGTCCCTTTGCGTCATAAGTGGTTTTTGATCGGCTAGAAAACAGCGATAGTAAATAAGAATCATTTGCAGAATTGAGTGATACTGATTTTTGGGGAAATTTATCATCAGAAACTGAAAGTGACGACAGCGACAATTCTGCAACTGAGCAAATTTCTGCGTTTTTGGTTTGATTACATTATTGAATAAATGCAAAATAATTGTACCGCTTTCAGCACCAAAAATCAGACATAATCATACCGCCAGGGATACTAACCATTGCAGTCCTATAGTACATAACGCCATATCTCCATGCAGAAAACCATTACCGCTTTCAGCAATAAATTCCAGACTCAGTCATACTGCCAGGGAGGTTAATGTCTAAACCGCTGACAACAAAAGTGAGTACACCCCTAAGTGAAAATGAACAAAGTGTCAATATTTTGTGTGGCCACCATTATTTTCCAGCACTGCCTTAACCCTCTTGGGAATGGAGTTCACCAGAGCTTCACAGGTTGTCACTGGAGTCCTCTTCCACTCCTCCATGATGACATCACAGAGCTGGTGGATGTTAGAGACCTTGAGCATCTCCATCTTCCATTTGAGGACGCCCCACAGATGTTCAATAGGGTTTAGGTCTGGAGACATGCTTGGCCAGTCCATCACCTTTACCCTCAGCTTCTTTAGCAAGGCAGTGGTCGTCTTGGAGGTGTGTTTGGGGTCGTTATGTTGGAATACTGCCCTGCAGCCCAGTCTCCGAAGGGAGGGGATCATGCCCTGCTTCAGTACGTCACAGTACATGTTGGCATTCATGGTTCCCTCAAATGAGCCCCAGACCATGACTCTCCCACCACCATGCTTGACTGTTGGCAAGACACACTTGTCTTTGTACTCCTCACATGGTTGCCGCCACACACACTTGACACCATCTGAACCAAATAAGTTTATCTTGGTCTCATCAGACCACAGGACATGGTTCCAGTAATCCATGTCCTTACTCTGCTTGTCTTCAGCAAACTGTTTGCAGGCTCTCGTATGCATCATCTTTAGAAGATGCTTCCTTCTGGGATGACAGCCATGAAGACCAATTTGATGCAGTGTGTGGAGTATGGTCTGAGCACTGACAGGCTGACTCCCCACCCCTTCAACCTCTGCAGCAATGCTGGCAGCACTCATACATCTGTTTCCCAAAGTCAACCCCTGGATATGATGCTGAGCACGTGCACTCAACTTCTTAGGTCAACCATGGCGAGGCCTGTTCTGAGTGGAACCTGTCCTATTAAACCGCTGTATGGTCTTGGCCACTGTGCTGAAACTCAGATTCAGGGTCTTGGCAATCTTCTTATAGCCTAGGCCATCTTTATGTGGAGCAACAATTCTTTTTTTCAGATTCCCAGAGAGTTCTTTGCCATGAGGGGCCATGCTGAACTTCCAGTGACCAGTATGAGAGAGTGAGAGCAATAACACCAAATTTAACACACCTGCTCCCCATTCATACCAGAGACCTTGTAACATTAACGAGTTACATGACACTGGGGAGGGAAATGGCTAATTGGACCCAATTTGGACATTTTCACTTAGGGGTGTACTCACTTTTGTTGCCAGCGGTTTAGACATTAACCACTTCCCGACCGCCGTATGCAGAATGATGGCTGGGAAGTGGTTGAGTTATCCTGACTGGACGTCATATGACGTCCTCAGGATAACAAGCCGCCACGTGCCCGGGGGGCACGCATCGCGGCGATCGGTGGTGTGGGAGGTCAGTCTGATCCATCCGAAGCACTTTACCATGGTCACAGTGTAACACAGGAAAGCCATTTATCGGCGTGGAGTGGAGAGCCGATCGGCTGCTCTCCTGACAGGGAGGGTTTGTGCTGATGATTTATCAGCACAGCCCCCCTCGGATCGCCACCCTAGACCACCAGGGAGCCTGCCCAGGGACCTCCAGCAATGTCCCCACCCAGGACCACCAGGGAGCCAATCTGGACCACCAGGGAGACTACCCTAGACCACCAGGTAAGGGGCATAGTGCCCAATATGAATGGCACTTAGTGCCACCTTCAGATGCCACCCTAGACCACCAGGGAATGGGCCCCTTTCTGTACATATGCCCACCAGTGCCCCTATCAGCGCATACCAGTGCCCCTATCAGTGCATACCAGTGCCACATATCAGTGCCCACCAGTGCCTCCTACTAGTGCCCACCAATCAGTGCCACCTATCAGTGCCCTAATCAGTGCAGTCTATGAGTGCCCATCAATGCCGCTTATCAGTGCCCTTCAGTGCTGCTTATCAGTGCCGCCTAACAGTGCTCATCATTGCTGCATATAAGTGCCACCTCATCAGTGCCACCTCATCAGTGCCAATCAGTACTGCCCGTCAGTGTAGCCTCATCAGTGCCCATCAGTGATGGAGAAAATGTACTTATTTACAAAGTTTTGTGACAGAAAAAGAGAATTTTTTTTTTTCAAAATTTTCAGTATTCTTTTGTTTATAGCGCAAAAAATAAAAACCGCAGAGGTGATCAAATACCACCGAAAGAAAGCTCTATTTGTGGGAACAAAATGATAAAAAACTTTGTTTGGGTACAGCGTCGCACGACCGCGCAATTCTCATTCAAAGCGCAACAGCACTGAAAGCTGAAAATTGGTCTGGTAGGAAAGTGTTCTAAGTGCATAGTATTGAGGTGGTTAATGGCTGTGTGTTGAGTTATTTTGAGGGGACAGCAAATTTACACTGTTAGCCTGCATTCACATAGGGGCGACCCGACTTTGACGCGATTTCGCTAGGTGACTTCAGCGCGACTTCCAGCACGACTTCCAGCGCGACTTCAAGGACCTCAGACGACTTTACAACACGACTTTTAACAGGCAACTTTGACTTGACCAATCAAAGAAGGGAGGGAGGGGGCTGCCTAAAAATAAATTCTATTCTTTTGACTGTAAAGTCGCTTCCATGTAGATGGGGATCCGACTTGGAGGCGACTTCTATTGAATCCTATGGGCACAAGTCGGATAGAAGTCGCCTAGAAGTAGTACAGGAACCTTTTCAGAAGTCGCCTTGAAGTCGGAGCGACTCCAGTCGTGTATGTTAAGACGGCTCCCATTCATTTCAATGGGATTTCAAATGTCAAGCGACTTGGGGCGACTTGAGGCAACTCAAGTCGGATCGCAAGTCGCCCCTTTGTGAACGGGCACTTATACAAGCTGTACACTCACTACATTACATTGTAGCAAAGTGTCATTTCTTCAGTGTTGTCACATGAAAAGATAGAATAAAATATTTACAAAAATGTGAGGGGTGTACTCACTTTTGCAAGATACTATAATATATATATATATATATATATATATATATATATATATATATATATATATATATATATATATATATTACATGTTACTATTCATAGACAACTTATGAATTAAGTTTTATCTCTGTAAAAGATATATTGAAGTATATGAAAAAAAAAACCAGTTATATCTCTTGTGGGAGATCATAGGAAAAGATGGGGAAACAAAAGCCAAACTTCGTACGATTCCTGAAAAAATTTTATCTGAGATTATAGCACAAAGCATTTTGTGTCACCATGGATATGGAGAGTAAACCCACGTCTAAGTTTAGGCAAAAGGCTATAATGCCGGGGTTCTTTTAACCAGAGGTCTATGGATGGGGGCCATAGATGGGTTTCAGGGGGTCTGTGAGGGTCAGATAAAAAATAACATTTACATGCACTATAAAGCCACCTCCACCCTTGTTTCAATCAATGGTTTCCCATTGAAAGAAAACATACCCTACCACTGTTTATAGCACCGACCTCTCAGCATCCCTTGGCTCATTGTTGGCCCATGTATACCATTTAAGTTGGTATCATCATTCTCTGCACAGCCGCCATCTTGTGCCACTCCATAATAGCAAGTGCTAATTCTCATTTTCTTGGGTGGTAGTAGTAGTAGAAGCAGTACTAGCTGGAGTAGTGGTAGTAGGAGCAATAGTAGTATTTGTAGTATAAGCAAAGGTAGTAACTTTGTGTATGTCATATATATATATATACACACACACACATACACTATATTATTATTATTATTATTATTATACAGGATTTATATAGCGCCAGCAGTTTGCGTAGCGCTTTACAAAAATGAAGGCAGACAGTACAGTTACATTACAATTTGGTACAAAAGGAATCAGAGGGCCCTGCTCATTAGAGCTTACAATCTAAGAATATATATATATATATACATATATATATGGTCCATAGCTTTCGGATGGGAGTTTTAAAGGGGTCCGTGACTTAAAGGGTAAGAACCACTGGTATGCATAGTGGGAGAAAAGAAGGGTCATCTAAGGGGAAGAAGGAAGCGATTTCAGTCCAATGGAAGATGATGGAGTAAAGGATATAGGTATATGGGGAAGGTAAGTACTGGGGGAGGGGAAGGAAAGGGGGTACAAAATCTCAGAAAAAAAAAAGTTCATAAGAAGTGGGAAGACCACTGGAGAAAATGGATATTATCTGAACTCCAGCAGATTACCATGGTTTTTACAGCAATACTGTATGACTATTCTTATAGATAAAGGAAAGGTCTGAAGAGTGTCTAAAATGAACCCATATGGATTACGTAGTCAAAAAAGGATCCAAAGTGCCTCTATCCCAGGGGAGCATACTTTTCAAGAGGTAACTGGAATCTATTTCAAATGTCCATGGGCCACAGCATTTATGACTTGGCTCCATAGGATTGGGATCCACACACTCACTGTTGCCAATGTACCTAGGATGTTTCCGTTCTCCTCTTGGCCTGTACACACGATCCGAAAATCGGACGAAAAATACCGTTAGTACACAGCTTACGAGAGCCGATCATGACAGTTCATCAGATAATATTCAATCGGACAAGCATGAAAATTTTGATCGCATGGTGCCCGATCGTACGATTTTCATTTAATCAGTACAGTTGTCGTCCGACAATACAATACAAATACATTACAAAACATGACATCACTTCAGATTTTTTATTCTGTCGTACGAGAATTTTTGTGACTTTAGTACGTTCTTCCGATTCGATCTGAGATTATTGATGGATAACGATTTCTGGATCGTGTGTACAGGGCATTATTCTCTGTTTCAGGCCGTCCTCAGCTATTAGTAAAGAATAGTGGGTGGGTTTGAAGCATGATGGAGTGCTTTGTAGAGAGTCTCCATCTCTGGGAGTGACTGCTCCTGGCATTACAGTGCTTTTTAGCTTCAAAGAAATTAAGGGGAGCAGGAAGAGGTGTAGGGAGCTGAATGGGTATATTTGCTTTCCCCTTCAAAGAAAAATTGGAATGCAGTAGCACCCTAACCGTGGAAGACGTTGAAATGGAGGAGCCTTTCTGAAATCTTATCAGAAAATATTGGAAAGCAGATTTGTGAATTATGTCACTTATGTTAGAGTTTTATTGAATATTGAGTTTCTTCCCACTTCTTCGGAATCAATGAACTATACCAGATTCTTGGAGAAAGTATGAATACAATTGACTGTTTGTTAATAAGCAAGTTCAGTAAATGTTTTAGAACATCTGGTGCTCTGTTCGGTGGGGGACTATCAGCATGAGTAAGTTAAGCTTGGCCAGGTGAGAATCTACATGCAGTTGTAGGGTAACGGTTTGGGTTGCTGCTACGAATGCTGGAATGCTCAATTATTCTTTAGGAAGAAGTTAATGTGAACCCTTTTCCACTCATTCCCAACATGGTGTAATGTCCAGACTTCCCAGGTACATCCAATACCTGGGGAGTGTGGAGATTACACCATGTTCACGTTTGGAATGAGTGGAAAAGGGTTCACATGCTTGGCAGTGGTAGGAAAGGTTCCCTGGGTCCATGTGCCCAGCAACCTGGGACTCAGAACCTGAAGAAGCAGTGAACTGAAGAGATAGGGATTAGGGTCTTGCATTTGCCACCACTGAGAATTTAGACTGTGGGCCTTGGTGGGACCCCTGCAGACTAGGCCTGGAACCATTGGGAATAGAGAGGTCCCTCAAAAGCATGCAAATTATTCCAGACATGGTTCTAGGCCGAAATTAGGTAGAACCTGAAGAAATAGTGAACTGGAGGGATGGGGGATTAGGATCGTGGACCTGCCATCACTAAGATTTTGGACTGTTGGTCTTGGATGTTTGGTGGGGCCCCCTGAAGACTAGGTCTGGAACCACTGGGAATAGAGAGGACCCTTAAAAGCAGGCAAGAAAATTATTCCAAGCATGGTTCTAGAGCCAAAATGAGTTCAGAACCTGAAGAAATAGTGAACTTGAGGGATGGTGATTAGGATCTTTGACCCGCCATCACTAAGAATTTAGACCGTTGGCGATGTTTGGTGGGACCCCCTGAAGACTAGGCCTGGAACCACTGGGAATAGAGAGGTCCCTCAAAAGCATGCAAACAGACTATTCCAGACATGGTCTACAATGAAAATGAGTGTAGAACCTGAACAAGTAGTGAACTAAAGGGATGACAATTGGGGTCCTGGGCCCACCATCATTGAGAGTTAAGACTGGTGGCCTTCATGAGGAAAATGGCTAAACAACCTGCACCAAGGGGGAAATGCTGGGGAGAAATGACAGCTTCTGTCAAATGTGATTGGTGGTGGTACTTTTGGCAAGGAATTAATTTCTAATAAGGTTTTTTTTAAGGGGGAAGGTCAAACACATTTGCAGGTAGACCCACCCTCTCAGTGGGGGAGATTTACTAAAACTGGTGAACTCAGAATCTGGTGCAGCTGTGCATGGTAGCCAATCAGCTTCCAACTTCAGCTTGTTCAGTTAAGCTTTGACAATAAAAACTGGAAGCTGATTGGTTTCTATGCAGAGCTGCACCAACCCAACTGTCTCTCATTTATATGTTCCTCTATGACTGGTATTTTAACATTTGGCCGGCAGTCTTTAACACTTCAGTTCCGGAAGGATTTCCCAGGATAGGACCAGAGCACTTTTTGCGATTCGGCACTGCGTCGCTTTAACTGACAATTGCGCGGTCGTGCGACGTTGTACCCAACCTAAATTTGTGTCCTTTTTTTCACACAAATACAGCTCTTATGATCACTGCTATAAACAAAAGAAGACCAACAATTTTGCAAAAAAAAAACAAATTTCTTACTTTTTGCTAAAATACAAATCAAAAAAAAAAAAAAATATATAAAAAAACATTTTTTTCATCGGTTTTGGCCGATTTATATTCTTCCTCATATTTTTTCGGTAAAAAAAAAAAAATCGCAATCGGCATTTATTGATTGGTTTGTGCAAAAGTGGCCGCGTTTATGAATGATGAGATTTCTGGGGTTTTTTATTTATTTTTTACTAGTAATGGCGGTGATCTGCGATTTTTAGCGGTACTGCGATATTTGGGCGGACATGTCGGACATTTTTGACACTTTTTTGGGACCATTGGCATTTATACAGCAATCAGAAATTTAAATGTCCACTGATTACTGTATAAATGTCATTGGCAGTGAAGGGGTTAACCTGCAGGGGGTGATCTAGGGGTTAACGGTGTTCCCTGGATGTGTTCTAACTGTTGGGGGGCTGGGCTACCATGGGCATAAGAGATCTAACTGATCCCAGTGACAGGGATCAGTAGATCTCCCATGCCTGCACTAACACAGCGGGGAACCGCCGTGTTTATATCGGCGGTTCCCCGTTCTTTGCCTGTGGCTGCTCATCGCGGCTCGCCGGTGAACATCGGGTCCGCCCGAGCCACGGGCACACAACTCAGGAGTGCGGCGCGCGCGCCCCCTAGTGGCCACTCGCAGATCGCCGCTTTTTTACAGCGATTGGCGCCCAGCGTCCACACTGCCGCCGTAAATAGACGGCAGGCAGTGTGGAACCGGTTAAGGATGAGCGTTGTGGTTAAAGTTGACTTAATCCTTAAAAGTCGGGTTTATGGTTAACTGTTCTTTATATGTGGTTCAGTTTTATTAAAAGTTGTTTTAAACCCCAATAAAAGTCAGCAGGCGGAATGTTTCCACTACTTTGGTGCCCAGCCTCATTTTTATTGTTCATTCTTCTTCCTTAGTACAGGTTGGTGGCTTTACAACCCCATGCAATGAGGCATTAGTGCTGTAAAAGGTAACAGTAAATCCTGACAAAGGTCAACCAGATCATAAAACGAAGGCTTGAAGTGCATTTAGAAGCGAAAACTTTTTTAGTTTAGATGGTGCCATGAAAGGGCCCAAAAGCTTTGTCAGATCACTGCTTTCAGGGGAGATTCCTCCTCTCTATTTGTCACAAAGATAGAGAAAGAGTGATGGGAAATCTAAAATTTAGTAACCAGAACAAGAAGTAAGGGGAAGCTCTTCCAGGGACAACTGTCCAAAGGGGGATTTTTCCTCACTTCCTGTTGTGCCTCCAAGAGAGCAATTGAATGGATGAAAGGAATTTTCCCTGAAAGCTGAGGTTTAGATATGGCAATTTTTCCATAGTTTCAATGAACCGACTTGGACCAATGTAATTATGGCTATACCATACCTGTGGTATCCCCCTAGAACTAACTTTCTAAACAAAGGGCAAGTTATGGTCCTCCAGGTTTTAGGGGGGCTGGACACTGGCCAGCGTGAGTAGAAAATGCCCTGGTGTACCTCATCATTGGTGTCAGCAGAAGGAATAGTGGCCCATTGTTGGTGTCAGTGGGAGGAATAGTGCCCCATTGTTTGTGTCAGTATGTGGAATAGTGCCCTATTGTTGGTGTCAGTGGGTGGAATAGCGCCCCATTTTTGGTGTAAGTGGGAGGAATATAGTGCCCCATTGTTGGGGTCAGTGGGAGGAATAGTGCCCCATTGTTGGTGTCAGAGGGTGGCATAGTGCCTCATTGTTGGTGTCAGTGGATGGAATAGTGCCCCATTGTTGGTTTCAGAGGGTGGCATAGTACCCCATTGTTGGTGTCAGTGGGTGAAATAGAGCCCCATTGTTGTTGTCAGTGGGAGGAAAAGTGCCCCATTTTTGGTGTCAGTGGATGGAATAATGCCCCATCGTTGGTGTCAGTGACATTTATTATGCCCCATTGTTGGTAGTAATCATAGCCAATGATTAAAAGTTTAAGGCTTATTGCCGAAACGCGTTGCCAGACGAGTTGCTGGCTCTTCACCTTATACCTCCTTCAGTCTCATCTGTGCCTGCTGCCTGTAAGGCAACCTATTCATTTTAATGGGTTGCCTTACCTATAAGAAACACAGAGGACCACTAATGCCAACAATTCTGCATTCTGCTAAATGTATGTAGTCACTAATAATAATGTTCAGTATACAAAGTCTTTTTTTTTATTATTTCATGTCTTTAAATATACTTTTTTTCATATATACACGCAGACCAAGCTGTCCTGTAAGAGCAACAGTGATGGGCTGGGGGACTGATCACAACAATCAGAGGAGGTGGAACAGTTGCAGCAACTAATGTATGCAGGGGTGTTGATTTACTAAGACCGGAGAGTGCAAAATCCGGTGCAGCTCTGCATAGTAACCAATCAGCTTGCAGGTTTTACTGTCAAAGCTTAGTTGAACAAGCTGAGGATAGATGCTGATTGGTTCCTATGCACAGCTGCACCAGATTTTGCACACTCCGGTTTTAGTAAATCTACCCCAGTGTGTCACAAAAAAAATATCAAAATGTGGGAAGGCGACTGTTCTAAGTACCCCTGTATATGTTCTAGTTTGCCCCAACTCCTGTCAGCAGGGCTTTCTTAAGCAAGAACGCTGTTCTGCCGCCTCCGGCACTTAATGTATGTAATGAAAAGGGGTGCTGGAATGTGCTGGGGAGTCTATTGATGCTGGCTGCTGGGGGATCTATTGTTCCTGGAGGGGATCTATTTTTGCATGGTGGAGGTCTATTATTGTTGCTGGGGGTGGGCTTATCTTGCTGGTGGGGTCAGTTGTTGCTGAAAATTATCTACTGTTAAGGGAGGGGTCTATTGTCACTGGCTGCTAGGGGAATCTATTGTTGCTGGAGGGAATCTGTTTTTGCGTGGCAGTCTATTGTTGCTGATGGGGAAACTATTGTTGTTGGTTGGACCTATGTTGCTGGGGGGTCAGATGTTGCTGAAAGGGAACTACTATTGTAGAAGGGGTCAATTGCTGCTGGCTGTTTTGGGATCTATTGTTGTTGGAGGGCATTTATTTTTGTTTGGCAGTCTATTGTTGCTGGGAGGTCTGTTGGGGCTGGTGAGGGAACTATTCTTGGTGGTTGGGCTTATGTTGCTGGGGGGGGGGTCGAGGTCAATAGTTGCCGGAAGGGATCTACTGGCAGTGGTCTATTGTTGCTGGGCTGATGCTGGGAAATCGGTTATTGCTACCAGGATCTATTGTTGTTGGGGTCCATTGTTGCTGGGAAGGGTCTATTTTGGTATTGGGGTTATATCTATTGTTACTGGGAAGGGCCTATTGTTTGCTGGGGGAATCTATTGTTGCTGGGGGAATCTATTGTTGCTGGGGGAATCTATTGTTGCTGGGGGATTCTATTGTTGCTTGAGGAATCCATTGGGGCTGGAGGAATCCATTGGTGCTGGAGGAATCTATTGTTGCTGGAGGAATCCATTGTTGCTGGGAAGGGTCCATTGAAGCTGGAGGAATCTATTGTTGCTGGGAAGGGTTTATTGTTTGCTGGGGGAATTTACTGTTGCTGGAGGAATCTATTGTTGCTGGGACAGGAATATTGTTGCTGGAGGAATCCATTGTTGCTGAAGGAATCTATTGTTGCTAGGGGAATCTGTTGTTGCTGGGAATGGTCTATTGTTGCTGGGAAGGATCTATTGTTTCTGGAAAGGGTCTATTGTTGCTGGGGGAATCTATTGTTGCTGGGGGAATCTATTGTTTCTGGGGGAATCTATTGTTTCTGGGGGAATCTATTGTTTCTGGGGGAATCTATTGTTTCTGGGGGAATCTATTGTTTCT
>BLSH010139407.1:107377-118802 GCA_018402905.1 Glandirana rugosa
TTGACGCGGCCAGTAGTAGTCAAGACAATGGCGACCAGTTTCTCCAGTCTATCTTATTGCCGGTTTTGAGTATAAAAAAAGAGAAAAAAAGACGGGTATTTTTGCCAAGAAATGTTCCTCAGAGGTAGGAAGGGGGGTTGAGCCAAGCAATGTTCCTCAGGGATGGGAAGGGTGTTGAGCCAAGCAATATTCCTCAGAGGTGGGTAGGGGGGGTGGAACCCAGGGATGGTGCTCGGAGGTGGGTGAGGGGGCAGAGACCAGAAGTGACTCAGAAGAGGGGAGTTCCTGCTCCTATTCTCTGAGAAAAAAAAGCCCTGCCTGTCAGTGTCACTTCTTACTATTTTACAGCTGTGTTAGCAATTCACAGACCAATTTCACTCATTTCCCAGAACCGTTTTTATGGGCAGAAAAAAAGAGAAAAAAATATGAGTTTTGGCCGTTATTCTATCTGACCTCTTTGACCAGCGGTAACAGAACTGATGATGACCGGCGCAGTTAAACCCCTGAATCCGGTGTCCTCCCGATCTCTTCAGTATGAAACCTTCCCTGCAAAAAAATGGATAAATGCAGTCAGACACATAGGATGTACTAACCAATCAGAAATCACTTTACAAATACTAGATTTTCAATCGAAGGATGTCGGGGGGAAAGGTGATGACAGGGCCACCCACGGAGCAAATATACATAGTGTATGGCCAGCTTAGCTGCAGATGTTTGTTTTTCTGTCTTGGATAGAGTGGCGAAGAATCCGGTATTGATTGCACCAGTCCACCACTTCCTATCCTAGTGACCCTCCTGGAAGTGCCGGGAAATCTCCCTAAAAGGGACACAGGCAGCGCTTAACATTTTTTTCTTGGTGCAATAAGGAAGGAAGGGTGAGATTCAGAATTTTATTGTTGTGAGTGTAGTCAGAAAATCCGGTAAATCAGTTTTATTGAAAATCACATTTGGCACAGGCGCCATGTTTCAGGACCTTCGAGATGTTCCCCTTCATCAGGGCTGAAAAGTGCTTTGGGAAGGGAGTTCCTGGTTTCTAATTGACATCCTCAAATACTCCAATGAAATGTACCACATCCCTTATTCTCAAAAAGAAAAATAAAGAAAAAAGGGACCAATCAGTGGGACTTTTTAGGTACACAAAAAATAAAAGCTATTCTAAATAGCTCCTGTGGGATCTATTGTTGCTGGGGGGTTCTTATGTTCCTCTGGGATCAGTTGTTGCTGGTTGGGATCTACCTTTGAGGGAGGGTTCTTTTGTTGCTGACTGATCTATTGATGCTGGCTGCTGGGAGATCCACTGTATTGTTGTAGACAGGGGTGTATTGTTGCTGGGGGATCCAATGTTGTTGGGGAGTATTATGTTGCAGGGGGTCTATTGTTGCTGGGGGAAACTATTGCTGCTGGGGAGATCTGTTGTTGCTGGAGGGGGGGGGGGTCAATTGCTGGTTGCAGAGGAAATATTTTACTGCTTTTCTTGTTACTAACCAAATCCATACAAAGTAATTAGCACCACAAAATGATACTTGGTTCTATATTTTCTAAAGGGGTGGGACCAAGGGAAAAAGCTTGGAGGCAGGTAGAGGGTGCAGACGAGGGTTGATTTAGAATGGAGTATGTTCACCTATTCTCTGAGAAAAAAAGCCCTACATAGGGTTTATACCTATATAATCCTACAACAAGAAATACAAAGACACCCCCTCTAATATGGGCCCATCCACACTTCTACTTTACACATCCAAACAGTATAGTTAGAATATGTGGACCTCTATAGGGCCAATAAGCACCTTCAATGCATTTACTCGGGAGGAATGATGAGAGGAATCTACTCTTTAAAATGCACCTGTCCGAGGGTGTGCCAAACCCAAGCTGGGACCCTAGAAGCTATAAAAGGTAAGAATGACCTAGCAACCAGTAGGATGGTCTGATGGATGATATATACACCATAATGGCATTAATGTATACCAGTCGACCCCCGAAATTCGTGGGGGTTACATTCGTGAAGCACTTGTGAATTGTGAAAAGCCGCGACTTTTGGATGTGGTCAAAAATATGCCTATTTTGAAACTTCTGCTGGCGCTTGGGTTCATTTCCAGAAGCCTTAGAAGGTGCAGGGCATTTGGGAAGCATCTTAGGGCTTTTAGAAGAACAAAATGAAGAACACTCAGCTAAATACTCAAGATAGCTACATGCTGGAAACTGTTATGGTCCAGGAATGCTGGGCTGCATCTGCCAGGGAGGAAAAATCCACGAACGACTGAGGTCGCAAACTCTGAACCTTTGACTGTATATAACATGAAAAGGGAGTGGTTCCTCGGGGCAAATTGTGAAAGTGAAGAATAAATGAAACCATCAACCACCAATGGAAATACGAGAGCTCTTCAAAAAATTTCTGCCATTTTTTTTTTTAACTCTTTTTATTAAGAAAAAGTGTGGAAACTTTTTGAAGACCCCTCATGTATCTACTAACTAGAAGTATGGCAGAAGATCATTAATGATTAGAATACAGTATGGCCAGACTAGAAGTATAAGGCAGCAATGAAGTCCCATTTCTAATTTACGTGATGGTGAGACTTCAAAAAGAGGAAGCATCCAACGTGAACCCAAGTCTGCACAAATATCCATCAACAATCACATCCTCTGGTGTACAAGAATACTAAATTGAAAAATATTTAAAAAAAAAAAGTTTTAGCTGGTGTTACAATTTATGAATAGAAAAAGAATACAAGCGCTAGCATGGGAAGTTTTGCTACTCACAGTCCTTTAGGTCCAAGGTCTGTAATGAAGGACAGACGACCGACCTCCAGAAACTCCGTCTGGAAAAAAAAGAGAATAAACAGAGTGATAAGGACAGGAGACCCTGAATATGATACAGATTGGCCAGAAACCACAAAATATGCAGCTCAGGAGCTAGTCTGGGCATGAAGTCTATGTCTTGTGACAATGTCAGCCTTTAGAGCAGGGCTTCTCAACCAGGGTTCCGTGGCACCCTAGGGTTCCTCCAGAGGTTGCTAGGGGTTCCTTGAGCTGTGGTCAATTTCTACCTCTCAGATAAATTCCCAATGATACCATTGATCTTTTTAGATCTCTGTAAGGGGGTAATTCTTCCCAATGACCACAAGTGTAAGGAGCATTCTTCCCATTGACCATCACACTAATGTATCAGGAGTTGTAGATTTTCATTATTTAGCAGGGGTTCCCTGAGACCGGAGAATTATTTGAAGGTTTCATCTGTGTTGAAAAGGTTGAGAAAGGCTGCTTTAGAGATTAATGCTTGCACAAAAAAAAAAAAAGTGCATGTATGTTATGTTGGTAGTATGTGCTGTGAAGCTGTTCAGTATGCTGGAAAATAAGTGGCTGTCTATTTGCCAACTGGGCAAATTAATCGTTCCATAGCTCCCAATTTTCCCGGATTTTGAGGGTCTGTCCGTGATTTGGAACCTCAGTCCCTCTTTCCTCCTCATTTGTCCCTCATTTTGGCCTGATCCATATAATTGTATATAAAATGCAACTTTTATCTTTCAAAAAGTGTTTCCCAGTGCTAAACCTTTCATCCAATTACTAAATTGCTGCATTTGTAAATTTCAAATAGTGGTGGTAAAAAAAAACAAAAAAAAAACACTTGTGGGTTTAATTAATCTTTTTCTTTATAGAATTCTCCTTTAACCACTTGGCGACCAGCCACCAACGTTATACGGCGGGAGGTCGGCTCTCCTGCGCCAATCACCGCAGCTGTACGGCGGCTCGCGCAGGCACGGTTGTAGGGCTGGTGCGTGCTCACGCCCACTGCACGCTATGATCGCCTACTACAGAGGCAGAATGAGGATCTGCCAATGTAAACAAGGCAGATCCCCGTTCTGACGGGGACAAGACAGAGATCTACTGTTCCCAGTCAACGGGAACAGTGATCTCTGTCATGTCCCTGGCAGCCCAGCCCCCATACAGTTAGAACACACCTAGAGAACACAGTCAACCCCTTGATCGCCCCCTAATGTTAACCCCTTCCCTGCCAATGTCATTTATACATTAATCAGTGCATTTTTATAGCACTGATCAATGAAATAATGTCACTAGCCCCCCAAAAGTGTCATTTGGGGGTCAGATTTGTCCGCCGCAGTCCCACTAAAAATCGCAGATCACCGCCATTACTAGTAAAAACAATAAGAAATAAGTAAAAGCTCCTAAATCTATCTCGTAGTTTGTAGACACGATAACTTTTGCGCAAACCAATCAATATATGCATATTGCGATTTATTTTACCAAAAATACGTAGAAGAATATATATTGGCCTAAACTGATGAATACATTTGTTTTTTTTATATACATTTTTTGGATATTATAGTAAAAAAATAGTTTTTTCTTTCAAAATTGTCGCTCTTTGTTTGCTTATAGCACAAAAGATAAAAAACGCAGAGGTGATCAAAAACCACCAAAAGAAAGCTCTATTTGTGGGGAAAAAATGGACGTCAATTTTGTTGGGTACAAGTCGCACGTAGCGGAATTGTCAGCTAGAGCGACACAGTGCTGTATCGAAAAAAATGGCCTGGTCATTAAGGGCAAATCCTTCCGGGGTTGAAGTGGTTAAAGGGGTGTGGCAGGGGGGTGTCCTATGCTTACTTTCACTAATAGGTGTCCTTCATTCCCATCTCAAAAAGTTGGGAGGTATGTGGTTCACTTTAATAATGGCCCCACCAGTTGCACATATTCAACCTTACTTTGCTTCTCTTCTGTTCTGTGCAGCCTCTGGGAGCGAAGATCGATACCCGATACATGCGACTCACTTGCCTTCTGTCCTACAGAGCAGTTTGGTTGCCACCAGAACAGGATAGTGGGGAAATCTTCCAATGGGGACACTAGTTCTGGTAACTAGGGTGTCCCTCACCTCCTGTTTTGGCTATGGGACAGGAAGTGAAGGGAAATCTCCCCAAGGGGATGAAAAATAAGTTATAACTCTCCCTTACTCTGAATAATAATAAAAAAAATAAAGAAAAAGTTTTGTCTTTAATGCTACAATCATAAAGAACTGGTTTCCACAGTATTATGTAGAATGCCTCTAGAATAGGTGGCCAGGCAAATGCAGCTGGTTTGTTAGCAGCGATTGTTTGGTCTGGACTGTTCCGGGTCTCACAGGCTGGGAGAGTTTGATTGCTTTCCCCAGTCTCTAAAATAAGCTTCCAGAGCTTAGAGCAGGAGATTCAAATCAAACAGCCTGAATTTTTATCAGGCTCTGGCCAATCCTTTGAGGGGAAGTGTCCAGAAGGGGGCCGGAGTGTAGATAAATAGTCTGAGTCACTGAAGAGCAGGGTTCCTTCTCCTGAGGAGGGTTCCCAGGAGTCCATGGACTGAACAGCTGCTCAAAGAGGCTTTATAGGTGACAGGATTGAGGGACTAAACTGACTATGCTCCGAACTAATTGCAGAACCACAGCACAAGGGATCCAGAGAAGCGCCATCTCGCTCACTAGGTGGTGTCCGGAGGAGGTGGGAAGGAGGTAGCTGTACTGCGGACTTGTGAGTAGTGGCTTTAAACTGATCCCTGTGACCATGTGCTGGATGCTGCATTGGGTACCAATAGTTACGCAGGGGCACAAGGTAACCAGACGCTCAAATACTGGCCCCATGGGTCTTCAGTTGTGGAGCCTGGGATTTTTCACCACTAGCTACCACCACTTGGAAAGACTGTCCTCTAACTTACTAACCATCACGCGAGTATCCCATGCCCTACCCATTCTCTGGTTGCAAGTTTCTGAGCAATAAATCCCCAAAAAACAATGCCTAGACTGTTTACTGGAGCCCGAGTGGATAGATTGTTGCTTGGGTGGCTGGTGGCATCTGCACTCTTTAGGGCCAGTGGCTCCTATGGGGGTATTGCTACATCAAAAACTACACATTTTTATTAAATCTAAAAAATACACTTAAACCATTCTAGAAACATTATTATAAAAAAACAACCCTATATAAACCACTGCCACCGAATAACAAAATTCTGAGCAACGTTGGCCCACACACCTACACTGCAGTTTTAACTGCAGAGACTGCAATCCTAAGTCAAGGGAAAGTGTTAATGCAGAGTGCTATCAGATGTATTTTCTCTTTCAATAAACAAAAGTCTAATGCGATTTATTGCAAAAATGTTTATCCAAAGCGGCTCTTGACTTCGTCCACAAATACCGGCTGTGCTCTGATGTTCCAAGTTAATTCAATAAGATCAGCTAATAACTCCCAAAGAGTGTTCACTTAGATAGCATTCTCATAAATTGTATATCAGCGTAGGCACCACAGTGCACTGCAACTCCTCTAAAGCTGGCCGCACACTAGTAGATTCTTGAAAGAACGTTCAAAAATTTGTACGGAAATTCTCACAACATTCAAAGACTAGAAGATTGTTCAAAAGGACTTTAAAATTTAATTTGGTTTTAACTATGAATTTTGGAAAGGATTGACCTTCCCAAATAAAATCCACATTCAATGGTAAAAATTTGAGAAAAATGTTCCATCCTGCTCCTTCGAAATTTCTGGTCACTGAGGTTGAAAACTAATTTTGATTTGACTCCAATCATGATTAGAAAATTGATCAAATGTTCTTAAAACATAAAATTTAGAACAAAAATTTTACTTGTGTTTGGACAACTTTAGGAGTCATTATAACTATTACAATTTATATCCAAAACAGATAGGATGGTATCGGAGAATCAAGTAGATATACTTGTGATATAGGAGCTTGTGTACATTTTTGGTTACCTCTGGTAGACTGATCATCCAAGTCCTTGACTTCTGGCCAGTATGTGACATAGAACTCTATGACTAAGGCCCGGTGGGTGGGGTGAAATGCTACATGGGGGCATGGCCTGTGGAGCAGCTTCAGCTGGGGCCATTACATATATCTATCTACATGTTGGCTGGGTGAGAAGCATCCTACACTTTCTATACTGACACATCTGGATGAGTGAAACTTGATTCCAGTACACCTTTTCCTGAGTGCCAGCAGGGAAATACACACAAGTTTCTAAAGGTTGCAGTATAACTGTATATGCATGGTAATATAGTTGCCTTCTTACACAGTCCAGTCGTGTTGTAAGTGTAGTGCCCCCATAGCAAATAGGTACTTTTAGTGATGGATTTTTTTGCTAGGAGAGGCAAATTTAGTCAGGCCTGACTGTTGTGCAGGCCTGAATGTTTTCATCTGGGCAGGGGAGTAGCCCAGGGAGAGTTGGAGACTGCAGGAAGGAGCACCTCTTGGTTACGCCTCCCCTTTGTTTCCAGAAGGCTCTAGGAAAGGGGATGGATGAGGAGGTGTAACTTTCTGATGTTAAGGAGCCCTGACCAATCCCCAACCTGGATTGGCAGGGGGCAGGCCTCCTTAAATACTGTCTGCCCAACTGGAGGGAGGAGAGTGTCAGGTGGAAGAGTGGAGATGTATCAGAGGTTGCTGAGGCCTCACCTGGGGGCTCCCAGTCTGGGGGGGGGGTGACCTTGAGGCTTGGTGGCTCGGGTGCAGCCAGGAGTGGAGAAGAGATTCTGGAGCAGCACAAGGGAGCAGGAGAGCAACAGAGAGGCTACAGTAATATGACGCAGTGTCTAAATCTTCCACAAGATGGTGACTGGAGCCCATAACAGAGGACAAATTAGTCCCATGTTAGGCTTCCCCAAGTGTCATCGGTAAATCAGCGGTAATTTACAGCGAAGAAAGCAAAATGATTTAGCAATTACATGATCACTGTATCATTTCCTGGGCAGTTCATTTAACAAAGCAATTGTGGAGGTAAACACCAACCCAAGGCTTCCACCTGACCCCCTTTTACTTTGCCAAACTTAGGCAAAGCCAAAGGGTGGTCTTGTAGGCACAGTAAGCATCCTGTACCCGCCTATCCTATACTCCCCAACAATCTCAGCTCATATAATTATCTTCTACCTCCAGATATAAGGGAAAACAGGAAAACTCCCAGAAGTGTTGATCTCCTTGATCCCTCACTAGGCTTAGTGGTTACTCCCACCAACCTCCAGGTCACTATGGGACAAATATGGAGGTCAGCAGAAGGAACCAGAGAGTGCAGCATGCTTCCAGGTTTGAGCTGCATGTGTGAGCGCCCCCTGCTGACCCGTGCTGTGATTGGACACAGCACGAGTTTAGCAGCTGATTTCAGCCAATGATTTTGGCTGAAGTCAGCTGATTAGCTGTAGCCAAACATACACAGAGTTCTATGTTTACAAATACACAGAACCCTGTGTACTGTGAACAGTGATCTGGCTGTTTCTTCTCCCTGAAAAGCAGGGAGAAAAAACAGCCAGATAGTAAAGTAAAAGTAGCACACATTATACATTGTAAGGCAAAAAGTTATGCGCTTGATTGCCCCTAGATGTTAACCCCTTCCCAGCCAGTGTCATTAGTACAGTGACAGTGTATTGTATTAGCACTGATTACTGTATTCCTGTCACTGGTAACGTCAGTTAGTGACCCTCCAAGATAGTGTCTGTTAGCGCCAGATTGCCCGCCACACTATCAAAGTCCCACTATAAGTCTCTGATCACTGCCATAAAAGTATAGCGTCAATAGCTACATAAATTCCAGTATATATACACCATAGTTTGTAGATGCCATAAATTTAACACAAACCAATTAATATACTCTTGTTTGTACCAAGGACATGCAGCAGAGTCCATTTTGGCCCAAATTTATGAAGAAATGTGATTTTCTTTTAAAAAAATTGTATTAAATATGTTTTATAACAAAAATTAGAAAATATTGCTTATTTTAAAAAGAAAAAAAAATGTTGGTCTTTTTTCGTTTAGGTCATAAAAACACATTAAACCCAGTGGTGATCAAATACAGTACCACCAAAAGAAAGCTCTATTTGTGTGACAACAATGCTATAAATGTTGTTTGGGTGCAGCGTTGCATGACCGTGCAATTGCCAGTTAAAGTAGCACCGTGCTTAATAGCAAAAAATGCCCTGGACATGGAAGGGGGTAAAAGTTTCTGGTGGTCAAGTAGTTAAAAAGAAAGTGTCAGAGTGGGAATGTTAGTATCAGGAGGAACAATGAATGAGACTCACCATGGCATGGTAGTTCCGGTAGAAGGACTTTGCCAAAAGTACATTGAGGTATTCCGCCAGGTACTTCTAAAAAATACAAGCAGGGACCAGGTAAAATAACAAGTAAACCCAGGGACAATCACCGGACAGAGAAAACCAACAAACGGGATCACTGCAGGTAGGGTACAGTAGCCATGGAGGGCAGAACTCTTACTTGGAGCATTGCGTTGAAACCCACTGCAATTGGGCAATGATCTAATGTCCATGTATCAACCCATGAAGGTACCAGTCAGCTAAATTGAATACTAGATCATTGCAGGTAGGTTAGAGCACCCATGGAAAGCAGATCTCTGATACCATGAGCACTAAGCAGATACCCACCATGCTCCAGATATACTGTAAGTTATATTATAAAGGAGTGACATCACCGCTCTCCAGATATAAGTTATATTATACAGGAGTGACATCACCGCTCTCCAGATAGAAGTTATATTATACAGGAGTGACATCATCGCTCTCCAGATATAAGTTATATTATACAGGAGTGACATCACCGCTCTCCAGATAGAAGTTATATTATACAGGAGTGACATCACCGCTCTCCAGATAGAAGTTATATTATACAGGAGTGACATCATCGCTCTCCAGATATATGCTATATTATACAGGAGTGACATCACCGCTCTCCAGATATAAGTTATATTATACAGGAGTGACATCACCGCTCTCCAGATATAAGTTATATTATACAGGAGTGACATCACCGCTCTCCAGATAGAAGTTATATTATACAGGAGTGACATCACCGCTCTCCAGATAGAAGTTATATTATACAGGAGTGACATCACCGCTCTCCAGATATAAGATATATTATACAGGAGTGACATCACCTCTCTCCAGATATAAGATATATTATACAGGAGTGACATCACCCCCTGAACCTGACGCAATACTAAATTACTATGTGATGTGTTTCATCCCAGATAGCTGCACTTCTTGTGTAATAACACATCTAATATGATGATGGGTCATACAGACTGACAAACCCACCATCATCCCATTATAGGGAGTGCCTGTGTATATCATTATATGTGGGAACTCTGCTCGCTCATATATCATTACAGGATTACAGACCTCGTATAACCTGGAGACGGATTTAGAAGTTTTCCTCCCAGGAAAAACAAACCTGTTTGCTCGACGTTCTCCTGGAGGAATCGCCAGAAGCGTGCGGCAGTGAAGGCATCTCCTCGGAGGTGGTTACAGCGCGTGCACGCGTCACAGTGAATCTGGGGAATGAATGATAAATTCAACATAATGACATAAGCTAAACATCTTTAGAGAACACAAAGACCTCACTGTTTGGATTCACATCTGCTGTGAGAGTGGAACCTCCCAAAAACTTTCCATAACCATTCAGAGTCTTACCGTGACAGGGGGTTGAGGGGCAGGAGGGAGACAAATATCTTGTGCCTCAGCAGATCCCGGTGAAGTTCCTGGAATTGCCGGAATTTCTTCTTTATGGTCCATTGGAAAGGGCCGTGTGTCAGATGTACAGAATATAGAGTGCTGTCACGGATCTGAGAATGAGATTGAAAGCAGCTAATACAATACAAATATATTCAGTGTGCCCCACCCATATGTACCATTGTCACTCTGCAGGAGGACAGACTCATGGCTTCCACTGGAGTCACCCTGCAGGAGGAGGATAGACTCATAGCTCCCACTGGAGTCACTCTGCAGGAAGACATAGCCCCCACCAAAGTCACCCTGCAGGAGGAGGACAGACTCATTGCTCCCACTGGAGTGACACTGCAGGAGGACAGACTCCTAGCCCCCACTGGAGTCACCCTGCAGGAGGAGGACAGACTCATAGCACCCACTGGAGTCACCCTGCAGGAGGACAGACTCACAGCCCCCATTGGAGTGCCACTGCAGGAAGACAGGACTATAGCCCCCCACCAGAGTCACCCTGCAGGTGGAAGACAGACTCATAGCCCCCACTGGAGTGACACTGCATAGGACAGACTCATAGCCCCCACTGGAGTCACCCTGCAGGAGGGCAAAATCATAGCCCCCAGCACAAATCACCCTGCAGGAGGAGAACAGACTCATAGCTCCCACTGGAGTCTCCCTGCAGGAGGAGAACAGACTCATAGCTCCCACCGGAGTCACCCTGCAGCAGGAGAACAGACTCATAGCTCCCACCGGAGTCACCCTGCAGCAGGAGAACAGACTCATAGCTCCCACCGGAGTCACCCTGCAGCAGGAGAACAGACTCATAGCTCCCACCGGAGTGACCCTGCAGGAGGAGAACAGACTGATAGCCCCCACTGGAGTCTCCCTGCAGGAGGAGAACAGACTCATAGCTCCCACCGGAGTCCCCCTGCAGCAGGAGAA
>BLSH010139407.1:200996-219786 GCA_018402905.1 Glandirana rugosa
TGCGATAATACCTGAAATATCTGACAGGAAACGGAAAAGGTATGTTCTTGACAAAAAACCCCGAAACGAGGGTAAATATCACGACGTACAAACACACAAAAGTACACGCTACGTCTGTGAGTGACACGACGTCAACATTTAGTGTCGCGGGCAACCAGGAGGAATAACGGGTAACGGGTGGTGGTGTCTTCTGGACAGAGGTTTTCCCCTACTAGGTTGGTTCAGTCTAGGGGGACTTGGGGCGAGTCTCCCGGACCCCAGGGATTTGGACAGGAAAGGAACGACGTATACTCACATCTTTGTATCTTTTCACTGCCGTCTTTTTCTGACTCATCAGGTAGCTCAGACGGGGAAAAATAAATAAAAAGTAAAAAAAAAACTACCAACAGAGGTTGTGAGACAGTCAACAGTAAATGGCTTCAAACATGCTTGGGATAAACATAAATCTATAGTCAGACAACAACGTTAATGTAAAAAAAAAAAAAATGAAAAATAAATAAAAAGGGGCAGACTCGATGGACTACTCAGTCTTTTTCTGCCGTCACTTTTCTATGTTTCTACACTCATATGCAGCAAGGAAAGGACAGGTTTAGGGACCCCAGGCCCTCTGAGCGGGGTTCAGGGGGATCTGACTTGGTTGGATCATCCCCTTTTGGAGACAGGTCTTCTGTGGTGGTGGGCAATGGGCAATAAGGAGGACCAACGGGCGCTGTGATTTACAACTGCAGCACAGTGAGTGTCTGCATCGCACATGAAAACACACAAACATGCAGCACTATAAATGGGAGCAAAGCCCCAAAAAACAGTTCTTGTATGGAAAAGGCAAAGGACAGTCTATAAAGTCCATAATAGCGTCACGTGATGACGTCATGACAGTATCTAAGGAAAACTTCTAGAGGATTTTTATCATTGGCTTTGATTCGTCCATCTCTGTGGCTGTGTGGAGGAACGTTCTTAAAGCATTATTGACCATTTTTAGTTAAGTGGTCCATGAGTTGGGGTAAGAAGCTTTGTGAACCTTCTCTCGGTGATGGAACCTCCCTCCCGGCACCTCCGTTTTACAACCTGCCCTTTATGGACTGTCCTTTTCCTTTTCCATACAAGAAATGTTTTTTGGGGCTTTGCTCCCATTTACAGCGCTGCATGTTTGTGTGTTTTCGTGTTTTTAAATTTCTTTACCAGGAAATCTGTGCTGGCTGCTTATGTAGTTATATTTTATTCACTTAGCGCGGGTAGTGAGATAGTGGTTTTTTATAGTCTGCATTGCACGTCATTACACTGTACATCACAAATAACATCATCACTTTTAGAGTCCATAAATTCTTCCATTCCAGACCTTGGCCCAGAAACCTACCGGTTCCACATCCCGGCACACAGCCATTCATCCCCTGACCCCCAAATATTCCCCATGAGTCATCACTCGGTGCCTCAGATAGAGATGTAGGCTCCAGGGGGTTTGAATATGTCTCATATCAGGCTACCAACCACCCCAGGTCAGTATCGAATAATACATTAGTGGGGATTGCAATCTGTTACCCCCACTTCTGTAATTCCTTACTTGGCACCCTAGTCTGTGTAAAGGTATTGTCTGGGCAACACCTTCAATGGCCTTGACAGACACAGTCTTGCCTGGAATAAGATCCTTGGGGCTTACCAGCTCCGTGCACATTGAGGTCACCTTGGCCTCAGAGTCCCTTAGGTCCATGGTAACTTTGTCAACCACAGTGGCAGGCACCCTACATTCCGGGAAGCACACAAAACAGAAAGGGTCACGCTGAATGCCTTGGGGGTGGAACAGTTTCATTCTTGGTCGAGAAATACTGAGATGCCACTTTGCTCCTGGAGGTCCAGGTGCTTTGGACCCCTGGATGTACAGAGAAAGGGGACCAGCTGCTTTTCCTCCTTCCCGGCTGAGTGCAATAGACTTCTGGGCATCAGACATTTCTAATAGCCGCATAGAAATCGATCTGCGTACTGTATTGGGCTCTTAGTTAAAATCAAACTGCAGAAACTTAACAGGTGATCAAGTGGTCCTTGCTGATTTGTGTTTTAGAGACTTCATTTCCTTTTGGTAATACACATAGGGTTTGATCTTCAAGTTTCCTTCCTTCAGCTATGTTCTCATGAGAAAATAGACTATAACATTTTGTATTTTCCAGTGCTGACCTTGAGTGTCTACTAAGGGATAGAACTGTATTCTTTTCAGGCATCTGAAACATGAGCTAACCTTATTTCTTAACTGTACTAAAGCTGTTGTGAGTTGCTGAATTGACAAGAGAACATTCTTGCAACCATTCTGTGTGCTTGTTTTTTATAATAGTATACAGCAGACCACTTCTACCTTAATCACAGGGCATGATGGATAAACCGGTCTATAGTCATCAGTTCCTGCAGGGTATCCGAGGTGCTCACAAACAGACTTTTCAGCCACTGTTGCAAATTAGCACTCTACAAGCAAGCAATTAGCTATCATTAGGTTGCTGCAATGTCCTCAAGCACTTGCGATACATCTCTAGTGTGAGATGGTACCATTTGGTAATGGCCTGTCTAATGGCCTCATACACTCCTTCAGGGCCTTGCTTTTCAGCCCTGATGTGAGGTACAGTGTCTGTTCCTCCTAAGCAGGCAGAAATGACAGCAAGTCAGTTTAAATACCTGAAGAAAAGTGTCCATATGGCCACCTCTGTCCATAGTTGGGACCTTGTCTAGGGGGAATTTATACATCCATTCCCCCCTGGATTCTGCAGAATCAGAAAACACATTTGCTGCTGCTGGAGTTTAGCACGCCCCAGTGGTATTGCCTCTCTGCTTGTCCCTCCTGTGCTTGTCTGAGCTCCGGCTGGGTTGCTGAATAATGAGCTGGAGACATTGTGTTGGATCATCTGAGCTTGGTAGTTGTAGGTTGGCCTGCAAGAATTGCATCTGAGCATCAGACTGGTCACCCTAGATATCCCATCCATCTGTATCCTGTTGTAAGAAAGACTGCTCCTCCTGTGGGGCATCATGAGCCACATTCTGTGATACCAAAGCAAGGACTTGCTCCCCCTGATCATGCTCCTCCATGGTAGAGATCAGCTGCTCCTTCACCTGGCCCCTGGCGGTCTGGGTGCCCCTGGAGGTCATCTCGACTTTGCTTCATGTTGGTTAATTTCCAACCTTGTGCGCGGGTTAATGGATTAAACGGTGCACAAGTGTACTAAACAAGTCCCATAGCTGCAACACAATGTCAAGAAATCATGTCCATGGTGACCGCTAACCACAGCAAGATCCTTGTTTGGTGAAGGAGAAACAAGGAGAAAGCCAACTGGAGTTTGCTGGCTGAATGGTAGGCTAGGCCATATACACACAAATCCCCCTCTGGCAGATCTGGTAGTTTAGACTCACTGACTCGAATCTGCATGTAATCAGCTGCATGATGTCATTCATACTTACACCAAACATACAGGCACTGGTAACACAATGCTCCAATCTCTCTAGGAGTATGAATTATTTGCTTAGTATACAGAAGCAGTGGTGGCCCGTCCATTAGGGGCGCTTGGGAGCCGCCCCCCCATCCATGCTTCCGGCCTCTAATCTACATGCAGGGCGCGGACGCATGGATTACAATTGGCGGGGGTTAAGCACGTGATTAAAACCAGAGGCTCTAATAGGCTTCAAGAAAGGGTGGGCTCGGGGTGCAGAGCACTGCGCCCTGATACCACCCAGTTGTGTGACAATAGCAAATGAATATTCGCTATTATCACACTGATTCAATTAGGAGGCGGGTTGTCAGACCCGTTTTCCAATTGGCTGAAAGTAGAAGCCATCCTATTGGCCTATGAGAAAGGAGGAAGAGATGTATGGCCGAGGAGATGCATGAGAAGCCCGGGACATGGAGGAGTCTGAGGGAGGAAGCCGCCGCCATGTCCATAGGAAGCTTGCAACACAGAGAAGTCTAAAGGGGGAAGCCGCCGCCATGTCTATGGGAAGCCCTGGACACGGAGTAGTCTAAGGGGGAAGCCTCTACCATGTCCATGAGAAGCCAAGGACATGGAGGAATCTAAGGGGGGGGAAGTTGCTGCCGTGTCCATGAGAAGCCCAGGACACGGCGGAATCTAAGGGGGGAAGCCGCTGATGTGTCCATGAGAAGCCCAGGACATGGAGGAGTCTAAGGGGGGAAAAACGCTGCCATGTTCATGGGAAGCCCAGGACACAGAGGAGTCTAAGGGGGAAGCAGCTGCCGCCATCTCCATGGGAAGCCCGGGACATGGAGAAATCTGAGGGAGGAAGCTGCTGCTGTGTCTGTGGGAAGCCTGCGACACAGAGGAGTCCAAGGGGGGAAGCCGCCGCCATGTCCATGGGAAGCCTGCGACACAGAGGAGTCCAAGGGGGGAAGCCGCCGCCATGTCCATGGGAAGCCTGCGACATAGAGGAGTCTAAGGGGGGAAGCCGCTGCCGTGTCCATGAGAAGCCCAGAACACGTAGGAATATAAGGGGGGAAGCCGCCGCCATGTCCATCGGAAGCCCGGGACACGGAGGAATCTAAGGGGGAAGCCGCTGCCATGTCCATGGGAAGCCCAGAACACGGAGGAGTCTAAGGGGGAGAAGCCGCTGCTGTGTCCATGAGAAGCCCAGGACATGGAGGTTCTAAGGGGGTGGAGACGCTGCCATGTTCATGGGAAGCCTGGGACATGGAGGAGTCTAAAAGGGAAGCAGCTGCCACCGTCTCCATGGGAAACCCGCGACACGGAGGAGTCTAAGGGGGAAGCCGCCGCCATGTCCATGGGATGCCCAGGACATGGAGGAGTCTAAGGGGGGGGGGGCTGCTGCCATGTCTATGGGAAGCCCGGGACATTAGGAGTCTGAGGGGGGAAGCCACCATCTCCATGGGAAGCCTGGGACACGGAGGAGTCTGAGGGGGGAAGCTACTGCTTCCGTCTCCATGGGAAGTCCAGGACACGGATGAGTCTGGGGGAGGGAATCTGCCGCTTCCGTCTCCATGGAAAGCCTGGGAAATTAGGAGTCTGAGGGGGGAAGCCGCAATCTCCGTGGGAAGCCGGGGACACGGAGGAGGCTGAGGGGGGAAGCTGCTGCTTCTGTCTCCATGGGAAGTCCAGGACACGGAGGAGTCTGAGGGGGGGGAAGCCGTTGCCGTGTCCATGGGAAGCCCGGGACACAGAGGAGTATGAGGGGGAAGCTGCTGCTTCTGTCTCCTTGGGAAGCCTGGGACACGGAGGAGTCTGAGGTGGGATTGGGAAGCTGCTGCTTCCATCTCCATGGGAAGCCCGGGACACGGAGAAGTCTGAGGGGGGAAGCTGCCACTTCCTTTTCCATGGGAAGCCCGGGACATGGAGGAGTCTGAGGGGGGAAGCCGCTGCCACCATCTCTATGGGAGACCCGGGACACGGCCGTCTCCACCTGTCATCACAAGGGGAGCGAGCTGGCGTTGGGAGGGTATGGGGTGCGGTGCGGGCTGAGGCGGGTCCGTGGTCAGGTCCGTCTGTTGCTCCCCCCAACCAATGAAGCACCAGCCATGCTATAGCCATGTTATAATTTAATATCCCAAGGTAGGCAGTGCATATAAATACAGTATATACAATGGTAAAAACTATTACTTATATAAACACTTTACAAAATCTCAATCTGTGCGCAAACACTGCTACTCTGTGCCTGATTGCAGAGTTACACAGGGACTGCTATACATGCTCAGTGCTTGTACACAGCTCCAGGCTCTATGGGAAACTCTGTATAATTAATTTTACTGTTTAAATATTTAAAGCACAGCCGGAGGGAGATCATCATTACTGTATGAAGACGTGAGTAATGTTCTCACCCATCAATAAATAATACAAAGTACTGTACATAATCCAACACCCCACCACAACCATTGTTTAATGAGTATACTACAGTGATAATAATCAGACCACACTGTACAATAAATACTGAGTATACTCCGATAATGATAACAACACATTTTATAATACTGAGTATATGCCAATAATGATCACACCGCGCTGTATAATAACACCGAGTATATGCCAATAATGATCACACTGCGCTGTATAATAACACAGAGTATATGCCAATAATGATCACACCGCGCTGTATAATAACACTGAGTATATGCCAATAATGATCACACCGCGCTGTATAATAACACCGAGTATATGCCAATAATGATCACACCACACTGTATAATAACACCGAGTATATGCCAATAATGATCACACCGCGCTGTATAATAACACCGAGTATATGCCAATAATGATCACACCGCGCTGTATAATAACACCGAGTATATGCCAATAATGATCACACTGCTCTGTATAATAACACTGAGTATATGCCAATAATGATCACACTGCTCTGTATAATAACACTGAGTATATGCCAATAATGATCACACCACGCTGTATAATAACACCGAGTATATGCCAATAATGATCACACCGCGCTGTATAATAACACCGAGTATATGCCAATAATGATCACACTGCTCTGTATAATAACACTGAGTATATGCCAATAATGATCACACCACGCTGTATAATAACACCGAGTATATGCCAATAATGATCACACTGCGCTGTATAATAACACTAAGTATATGCCAATAATGATCACACCGCGCTGTATAATAACACCGAGTATATGCCAATAATGATCACACTGCTCTGTATAATAACACTGAGTATATGCCAATAATGATCACACCACGCTGTATAATAACACCGAGTATATGCCAATAATGATCACACTGCGCTGTATAATAACACTAAGTATATGCCAATAATGATCACACCACACTGTATAATAATACCGAGTATATGCCAATAATGATCACACTGCTCTGTATAATAACACTAAGTATATGCCAATAATGATCACACCGCGCTGTATAATAACACTGAGTATATGCCAATAATGATCACACTGCGCTGTATAATAATACCGAGTATATGCCAATAATGATCACACCACGCTGTATAATAACAGAGTATATGCCAATAATGATCACACTGCGCTGTATAATAACACTAAGTATATGCCAATAATGATCACACCACGCTGTATAATAACACAGAGTATATGCCAATAATGATCACACCACGCTGTATAATAACACAGAGTATATGCCAATAATGATCACACCGCACTGTATAATAACAGAGTATATGCCAATAATGATCACACCGCGCTGTATAATAACACTGAGTATATGCCAATAATGATCACACCGCGCTGTATAATAACACTGAGTATATGCCAATAATGATCACACCGCACTGTATAATAATACTGAGTATATGCCAATAATGATCACACCACGCTGTATAATAACAGAGTATATGCCAATAATGATCACACTGCGCTGTATAATAACACTAAGTATATGCCAATAATGATCACACCACGCTGTATAATAACACTGAGTATATGCCAATAATGATCACACCGCGCTGTATAATAACACTGAGTATATGCCAATAATGATCACACCGCACTGTATAATAACACTGAGTATATGCCAATAATGATCACACCGCACTGTATAATAATACTGAGTATATGCCAATAATGATCACACCGCACTGTATAATAATACTGAGTATATGCCAATAATGATCACACCACGCTGTATAATAACACCGAGTATATGCCAATAATGATCACACCACGCTGTATAATAACACCGAGTATATGCCAATAATGATCACACCACACTGTATAATAACACCGAGTATATGCCAATAATGATCACACCGCGCTGTATAATAATACCGAGTATATGCCAATAATGATCACACCACGCTGTATAATAACAGAGTATATGCCAATAATGATCACACTGCGCTGTATAATAACACTAAGTATATGCCAATAATGATCACACCACGCTGTATAATAACACTGAGTATATGCCAATAATGATCACACCGCGCTGTATAATAACACTGAGTATATGCCAATAATGATCACACCGCACTGTATAATAACACTGAGTATATGCCAATAATGATCACACCGCACTGTATAATAATACTGAGTATATGCCAATAATGATCACACCGCACTGTATAATAATACTGAGTATATGCCAATAATGATCACACCACGCTGTATAATAACACCGAGTATATGCCAATAATGATCACACCACGCTGTATAATAACACCGAGTATATGCCAATAATGATCACACCACACTGTATAATAACACCGAGTATATGCCAATAATGATCACACCGCGCTGTATAATAATACCGAGTATATGCCAATAATGATCACACTGCGCTGTATAATAACACTAAGTATATGCCAATAATGATCACACCGCGCTGTATAATAACACCGAGTATATGCCAATAATGATCACACTGCTCTGTATAATAACACTGAGTATATGCCAATAATGATCACACCACACTGTATAATAATACCGAGTATATGCCAATAATGATCACACTGCTCTGTATAATAACACTAAGTATATGCCAATAATGATCACACCGCGCTGTATAATAACACTGAGTATATGCCAATAATGATCACACTGCGCTGTATAATAATACCGAGTATATGCCAATAATGATCACACCACGCTGTATAATAACAGAGTATATGCCAATAATGATCACACTGCGCTGTATAATAACACTAAGTATATGCCAATAATGATCACACCACGCTGTATAATAACACAGAGTATATGCCAATAATGATCACACCACGCTGTATAATAACACAGAGTATATGCCAATAATGATCACACCGCACTGTATAATAACAGAGTATATGCCAATAATGATCACACCGCGCTGTATAATAACACTGAGTATATGCCAATAATGATCACACCGCGCTGTATAATAACACTGAGTATATGCCAATAATGATCACACCGCACTGTATAATAATACTGAGTATATGCCAATAATGATCACACCACGCTGTATAATAACAGAGTATATGCCAATAATGATCACACTGCGCTGTATAATAACACTAAGTATATGCCAATAATGATCACACCGCGCTGTATAATAACACCGAGTATATGCCAATAATGATCACACCACACTGTATAATAACACCGAGTATATGCCAATAATGATCACACCGCGCTGTATAATAATACCGAGTATATGCCAATAATGATCACACCGCGCTGTATAATAACACCGAGTATATGCCAATAATGATCACACTGTACTATCTCCTCAGACTCCTCCATATCCCGGACACAGAATGCCTATATCCAGGTCCGATCGCTCACATGTGATCAGTGCATGAGAGATTACATGCGAGTGGCTGTGATTAGCTGTGATAGCCGGCGACCTCCAATGGCTTTCAATGGGGCTGCCTCTGGGGTTCTCATATCTAATCGCAGGGCGGGTGTGAATACACCCTTAATCTTTTCCAGGTGATAAGGCCTAATAAACCGGCACTGATAACACATAATTAAAGCTATAATTTCGGTGCAGTGATTGTACACTTTGCGCCCAGCTCTGACTCAGACGCAGAGTGTGACATACATGAAATTCTGTCTGAAAATGTGATATTTATATGAAATAAAAGTAAATAGTAATAGACAAATAAACGGTGTGTACATACTCTCATGGTGCTACCCACAGGACAACACATCTGTGTGTACAGGGAGTAGTCTGCAGAGCAAGGTGCCAGGTAAGTACATAGCACAGTGTGCCAGCACAGTACACGGCAATGATGAGCTGAATGAATCTGGGTTTGGCATGGGGGACGGTCATTGAACAATTAAAAAAAAAATAAATCTGAAATTGCAAATGTTCTCCCAACTAAAAGTCTATGGGGGATGAACCCTGCAAATTAATTGTCGCTATGACCCCGACATTACTCTTCACAGTGTGGGTTACTAGGCATAGTGGGTGTATTCATAAGCGTGCGCAGGGGGTGTGCCGGGTGTGCCTTGGCACACCCTAATCACTCTATACGGTACCAACTCCCCCTACTGCCAAGGCTTCCCCCTTCTCTCCTCTCCCCTTGACTCTCCCGGGAGATGTTTCAGGATGGAGAGCAGGGAAAGGGCTAGTCAATATGTCATTTACTGACCCCTTCCCTTTCTAAATGAACACACTCACACAGTTTACTATGCTTCGGTGTGTTTGAGCTTTGGGGTGCACACCCTAGTGCAATAGGCTGCACACGCCTATGGGTGTATTGCAGATAGAGTAAGACTGACCCCATACACACTATTAGTTTTTCTGTAGATTTTTTCCTTCAGATTTAACAAAACCATATAATATGAGGTCAAACCTTAAAGCCTTGTACACACGGGACGACGATCGTATACAACAGGTCGTACTTACGACCGTTGTATGCGAAATCGATCATTTGTATGCGCGATTAGAACAGCCGACATACGACGGTCATACAAGGGGAGTTGTATGAGCAGACTAGAAAACTTGGTCGTACCAACAAGCGGTCATACGACCGTTGTATTGTGTGTACAGAGCAGTTGGTACAACAAGTTGTATTGTGCAAAACACGCATGCTCAGAAGTCAGGAACGACCAAATGCTAATTACATGCACCTGAACGTTCTTTCTGTGGTCGTACGATCGTGTAGTGCAGTCAGTATGCAAGTTACATTATCCAACATACGATTTGAGATGATCGTACGTACGATCGTCGTCCCGTGTGCACAAGGCTTAATTTCCATTTGTATGCAATCAGGCAGGCTCTTGCACTACATGGGTTTGGTAAATCTGAAGACAAAAATCTGCAGAAAATCTAATCGTGTCTATGGGGTCTTAGTTGGGCGCCAGCAGGGGAGGGCTGGGCCAATGGGCAGGGGGGCAATTGCCCCCCAGGCCACCCTAACTTACATTCAAAATGGCCGCTCACACTTTTTTCTTCTTGTGGAGGAAGAAAACAGGGGCCAGGGATGCAGCCACCAACTAACTGCAGACAAAGGGGGGCACCCAGGGCCGACTGTGCTGATGGGCACTGGCGAGCCTGCATTTATGGGCACTGATCAGGTTGCATTTGATAGGCACTGGTGAGGCTGCATTGATGGGCACTGATAAGGCTAAGCTGATGGGCACTGATGAGCTGCATTGATGCATTATTTTTGATAAACCTCTTTTGCTATTAACATTAAATTATGTTACCACATTGTATCATATTTGTCTTGCTTCATAACATCAGTATCCATTCTAAAACCAGGTGGGCATGGATGGTGAGCTGATTCTGTGGTTCAATGGGCCACGTGACTGGACGTGCCCCCCAGGCCTAAGGCTGCCAGCCCTCCTCTGGGCGCCAGACACTTTGGGAATGCAAAAAGAGATTTATTGTCTCTTAACAAAGTAGGGAGAGAGAGTGTTAGGGCCAAGACACCCTTAGGTAGGTGCAAATACACTTGGCAGACTTTGAGACAAAAATAGGAATAGAAGAACAGCTACACAGTACAAGGGTTTTTAACCACTTCAGCCCCGGAAGGATTTCACATTTTAGGTCCAGAGCACTTTTTGAGATTCGGCGCTGCGTCGCTTTAACTGACAATTGCGCGGTCGTGCGACGTTGTACCCAAACAAAATTTGCATCCTTTTTTTCCCACAAATAGAGCTTTCTTTTGGTGGTATTTGATCACCGCTGCGTCATTTCTGATCGCCGCTATAAACAAACAGAGCAACAATTTTGCAAAAAAAATCCAAATTTCTTACTTTTTGCTAAAATCCAAATCCAAAAAAAAATATAAAAAAACATTTTTTTTCAACGGTTTTGGCCGATTTATATTCTTCCTCATATTTGTGATAAAAAAAATCGCAATCAACGTTTATTGATTGGTTTGCGCAAAAGTTGCCGCATTTACGGATGATGAGAATTCATTTCTGGGGTTTTTATTTATTTTTTATTTTTTACTAGTAATGGCGGCGACCTGCGATTTTTAGCGGTACTGCGATATTGCGGTGGACATGTCGGACCATTTTGACACTTTTTTTGGGACCATTGGCATTTATACAGCGATCAGTGCAATAAAAATGCACTGATTACTGTGTAAATGCCATTGGCAGTGAGGGGGTTAACCTGGGGGGTGTGCTCTAAGGGTTAACTGTGTTCCCTGGGTGTGTTCTAACTGTATTAGTGTTTGACTGGCAGGGGAAATGGGCGTGATCACAGCCCTTCCCCCTCTCACAGAACGGAGATCAGTGTTTACATGCATGGATCTCCGTTCTTTCACTGCGGGGGGGGGGGCATCGCGGGTAGCTGGCAGAGATTGAGTCCGCCCTACCCGCTCCCTGGCCCCCCCCCGGACACAGTGAGCGTGCGAGCGCGCCTCCGGCGGCGCGCGCTCACAGTGCACGATCTGGCAGCCGCTGTCATATGACGGCGATTTGTCTAATAGAGCCATCTTATCGCGGTCAACCTGCGGTTGGCGGTCGGCAAGTGGCTAAGCTGAATTGCAGACAACTGTATTTGTAGACCGCTGTCTTCTATAGCAACTGAACTTGCAACTTCAACGCAGATCACAAATCACAGTATCCCGTTGTAGATCCTCTCAATGAGCCCTCAGTCTCTCACTAGACTCTTCAGATCCCAGCCGCTGCTGGATACCAACTAACCCGCTGTGGCTTCCAAGTGTCACCCACAGGTCCCTGGCTTGGCTCTTCAGCCAACCCGCTGAATCCTCTGCAAGCATCACCCACACTTTCCCGCTGGGTCCCTTACTTGACTCTGCTGAAGCTGTGCCAACTTCTTCATCGTAACAATAAGGAGAGATTAGGGTCAGTTTATTATATTATTATTTCTTATTTCCTGCCTGCCCTTATTCCTTTTATTGTTCTTATTATTGGGGAAATGTTTGTTTTTAATTGTATTTTGTGGCGTATAGCCACTGTCCTGCCCACAGCAAACATTTGTACTTGCCAAGCACTTGTATTTAAATAATAAAGCTTTTGTTTCAGGGGGTGGTATTTACATTTAATTTGGGGGTTTGTTTATTTTAGGTTATTTTAGGCTGCTTTTTTTTTTTTTTTTTTTTTTTGCAGCAGCAAGGCCTATCTTTAAAAAAGTGGGCTTTTGTTTAAAAGGTAGTATATTAGGGGTTCCATTTTTTTAGTTCCCGTTTTGTATCATTTGCATATTTTCCTGCATTGTTTCAAAGAAAAAAAAACTAAGAGCAAGAATCCTGGGCCATCTCTACCATCTATTCTAGACCCTGGCAGGGCAACGCTCTGCCACAATATATATGTATACAGTGCATCCAGAAAGTATTCACAGTGCTTCATGTTTTCCACATATTGTTATGTTACAGTAGGGTTGCCCAACCGCTAGCCCATGGGCCACATATGGCCCGTGGTTCCCTCTGATGTGGCCCGCCACATCCTGCTCTGGGATGGGGGATCAGCAAGCCCAGATCGTTGGTTCCCAACCCGCCATCCCCGAGCATCAGTGTGAAGAACAGAGCCGTACTAAAGGAAGCGCAGCCAATGCTTCCTGTATAGCGCCGGCTCCTTCACAGGCGGAGTGATACGAAATGTACTCGGTCTGGGACAGGAAGCATTGGCTCTGCTCTCTACTGCAGCTGCATGCTCCTGTCACACTGATGTTCGAGGATGGCGGGTTGAGACTCGGGAACCCATGATCTGGAACAATAGCCAGCAGTACCAGTACCCACCAGCACCACCAGTACCAGCCAGCAGTACCAGTACCCACCAGCACCACCAGTACCAGCCAGCAGTACCAGTACCCACCAGTACTACCAGTACCAGTCAGCATTACCCACCAGTACTACCAGTACCAGTCAGCATTACCCACCAGCACTACCAGTACCAGCCAGCAGTACCCACCAGCAGTACCAGTACCAGCCAGCTGTACCCACCAGCAGTACCAGTACCTATCAGCACTACCAGTACCAGCCAGCAGTGCCCACCAGCAGTACCAATACCAGCCAGAAGTAAACACCAGCAGTACCAGTACCCACCTGCACTATCAGTACCAGCCAACAGTACCCACCAGCAGTACCCACAAGCAGTACCAGTACCAGCCAGCAGTACCCACCAGCAGTGCCAGCCAGTGAGTACCCACCAGCAGTACCAGCCAGCAAGTACCCACTGGCAGTACCAGTACTAACCAGCAGTACCCACCAGCAGTACCAGCCAGCAGTTCCAGCCAGCAGTACCCATTGGCAGTACCAGCCAGCAGTACCCACCAGCAGTACACATTGGCTGTACCAGCACCTGTCATCAGTACCCACCAGCAGTATCAGGACCTGTCAGCAGTACCCAGCTGCAGTACCAGCCAGCAGTACCAACCAGCAGTACCAGCCAGAGGCGTAACTAGAACCTCGAGGGCCCCAGTGCAAGAATTTATGAAGGGCCCCCCTGACCCCGGCCTCTTATCGCTAATCCTGGGACCCTTTACTCCCATCATGGGTCCCTTTATTACGGTCCCGTACCGGCACCTTTTCACAAGTTCTGCAGCGGGCTCCCTTACTGCCATCTTTGAACCTCCCCATGGGGGTGAAATGTCAGAGCCCGGTCTCAAATGCAACCTTTCAATCCTGATAGTTCCCTCACTGGTGTCAGTAGTTTTTAATTTTTATTTTGATTTTATTATTTTTTTTACCATTTCATTTTATTTCTTTTACAATTTTATTTTTAATATTTTTTACATTTTTTTAGGAGCTTTTTTGGGGAGCTTTGATGGGATATCACCTCAGCTCCCAATTTCCAGTGTAGCCTCAGCTACACATAATGAATGGACAGGAATAGCTGTGCACCGAGCCTCCCATTCATTCAGAAATGGAACTATAGTAAAATCTGTTTACTATGCTTCAGTTATGAGAGAACCAATTGGTACCAATCACTGAATGTGTCCATTCAGAAAAGGAAAATTACAAATTTACCGACCCGTTCCCAGCTGGCAGGAGAGAGGAGGGGGGAAGACAGCAGCTCTGTGGGGGGGACCAGGGAAGCACACAGGGACCCTGGGAACAGCAGGAGACAAGTAAACTGGATAGGAGGGGCAGCATATAGAGGAACCAATCTCCTCCATTAGGAGGAAAATGGAGGAGATTGGTTCATCTAAATGACGCCCCACCATCCCTCCTATTCAGGTGTACGAGGCACACGGGCCCCCTGGAGCATGGGGCCTGGTTGCAATGGCAACCCCTATCGTTACGCCCCTGGTACCAGCCAGCAGTACCCAATTGCAGCACCAGCCAGCAGTACCCATCAGCAATACCCACCAGCAGTACCTGCCAGCAATACCCACCAGCAGTACCAGCCAGCAGTACCCATGGGCAATACCCACAGGCAGTACCCACCAGAAGTACCTGCCTTGGAGGACAGCCAGCAGCAGCCACCACCAGCCATACCCGCCTGGGGGACAACAGCAGCCAGCGATATCTGCAGTAATCCTGAGGAAGAAGTGAAGATTGAGGTCAGTTGAGATGCAGGAACCGCGGTGCATCAGTGTGAAAGCAGCCTTAGGCCCCTTTCACACTATCAGTCAGATTGGGTCCGCCTGTCTGTTTTTCAGGTGGACCCAAACAGACTCTCCATTCACCTCTATAAAGCGGCAGATGTAAATGGACTTGTGTCTTTTTGCACACGCCTATCTCCAATCCGATCTGCTTAAAAAAACAGAAGCGGCTCTGTCCCCTTCCATCTGGGCGGATCGGAGGGCCCTTAGGGTAGAGGGCTGTGTCCGTGTCTTCTCTACACATGCAGAATGGACGCAGACCACGCTCATTGTGGCCCACGACCGGTTACCAAGTCACTAAAGTGTCCCTCCCTCCCCTGTATTACAGCCTTATTCCAAAATGGATTCAATTCATTATTTTCCTCAAAATTCTACAAACAATTCCCCATAATGACAATGAGAAAAAAGTTTGTTTGAAATCTTTGCAAATGTATTAAAATAAAAAACAAAATAAATCTCATGTACACACAGTATCTCACAAAAGTGAGTACTTTCCCTCACATTTGTGTACATATTTTATTCTATCTTTTCAAGTGACAACACTGAAGAAATTAAACATTGCTACAATGTAAAGTAGTGAGTGTACAGCTTGTATAACAGTTTACATTTGATGTCCCCTCAAAATAACTCAACACACAGCCATTAATGTTTAAACCTCTGGCAACAAAAGTGAGTACACCCCTAAGTGAAAATGTCCACATTGGGCCCAATTAGCCATTTTCCCTCCCAGTGTCATGTGACTCGATAGTGTTACAAGGTCTCAGGTGTGAATGGGGTGCAGGTGTGTTAAATTTGGTGTTATCGCTCTCACTCTCTCATCCTGATCACTGGAGGTTCAACATGGCACCTCATGGCAAAGAACTCTCTGAGGATCTGAAGAAAAGAATTGTTGCTCTACATAAAGATGGCCTAGGCTATAAGAAGATTGCCAAGACCCTGAAACTGAGCTGCAGCATGGTGGCCAAAACCATACAGCGGTTTATCAGGACAGGTTCCACTCAGAGCAGGCCTCGCCATGGTCAACCCTAGAAGTTGAGTGCACATGCTCAGCGTCATATCCAGAGATCATCTTTGGAAAATAGACATATGAGTGCTGCCAGCATTGCTGCAGAGGTTAAAGGGATGGGGGGGTCAACCTGTCAGTGCTCAGACCATACGCCACACACTGCATCAAATTGGTCTGCATGGCTGTCATCTGAGAAGGAAGCCTCTTCTAAAGATGATGCACAAGAAAGCCTGTTTGCTGAAGACAAGCAGACTAAGGCCGTGGATTACTGGAACCATGTCTTGTGGTCTGATGAGACATTTATCGTGGTCTGATGAGACCAAGATAAATGTATTTGGTTCAGAAGGTGTCAAGCGTGTGTGGCAGCAAGCAGGTGAGAAGTACATAGACAAGTGTTTATAAAAATTAAATGTGTGGTTGTGGCGCTGTTCTCCTGAAAACAGTGTTAAAAAGAAAACTAAGGCTGCTGCCCCCACTGGAAACCAAGGACTGGTATTAGGGTAATTGATTAATAATTGTGGGAAGTGGCGCAGCTGAAAGCTAGTAGACAAAGTGTAATCTTTTTCATAAAAAATGCAATAAAAACCATATCAAAACTAACTGTAAAAACTCACAATATAGGTGCATATGATCAATATCATCAATAAATTAACGGTGTGATATACAGCGTGAGCCGTGAAATAAAGTGACTCTGGTGCAAAAATTATTTACCCATAAAACCTGTGACTTTTGTGTTGAACAAAAATAATGACTCATGTGTTTAAAACATAAACGAGGAGATCTGCATACAATAAAAGTGATCAAACAAAGTGACTAGTGCTATACCATATCCCAGGGGATTCAAGAGAACAACCCTGGGTTTGAACCGGAGATGGTCCTAGATATTGCACAAATAAGTGTGTGCTAATCATGCAACAAAGAACAATGTCCAGGGATTTCTGAATAATCAGGCAATATGCTGACAATGTGAAAAGTTCACTGTGGGAACAATCGTTCCAAGACTGGGTCCACTGGACTGGTGAGGTGTCGGGGGAGTGAGGAGAGGAGCTCCGTGGGTGGACTACAAGTGCTCCCCTCCTGCCAATTCCCCACTCACAGTTCCCGGAGGCTCGTATCAGATCCAACGTTGTTATTGTCGGTGACGTCAGTCCTCACCGAATATGCGGGTATAGATGTAGGATGGTATTAGGGATAGCTATATGTAATCCTGAAATGGCTTTGCAAACACTTACGTTTGGTTAAGGGAAGTCAGACATGGGTGTTCTGAGCGATGTGCGATGAACCGGAACTTCCTTGCGTTCCACTGCGTTCCAAACAACCGGAAGTGCGTATTGACGTTGGCCAAGGCTCCACCTGACGTGTTTCGTCACATAGGACACATCTGATGACGTCCTATGTGACGAAACGCGTCAGGTGGAGCCTTGGCCAACGTCAATACGCACTTCCGGTGGTTTGGAATGCAGTGGAACGCAAGGAAGTTCCGGTTCATCGCACATCGCTCAGAACACCCATGTCTGACTTCCCTTAACCAAACGTAAGTGTTTGCAAAGCCATTTCAGGATTACATATAGCTATCCCTAATACCATCCTACATCTATACCCGCATATTCGGTGAGGACTGACGTCACCGACAATAACAACGTTGGATCTGATACGAGCCTCCGGGAACTGTGAGTGGGGAATTGGCAGGAGGGGAGCACTTGTAGTCCACCCACGGAGCTCCTCTCCTCACTCCCCCCACACCTCACCAGTCCAGTGGACCCAGTCTTGGAACGATTGTTCCCACAGTGAACTTTTCACATTGTCAGCATATTGCCTGATTATTCAGAAATCCCTGGACATTGTTCTTTGTTGCATGATTAGCACACACTTATTTGTGCAATATCTAGGACCATCTCCGGTTCAAACCCAGGGTTGTTCTCTTGAATCCCCTGGGATATGGTATAGCACTAGTCACTTTGTTTGATCACTTTTATTGTATGCAGATCTCCTCGTTTATGTTTTAAACACATGAGTCATTATTTTTGTTCAACACAAAAGTCACAGGTTTTATGGGTAAATAATTTTTGCACCAGAGTCACTTTATTTCACGGCTCACGCTGTATATCACACCGTTAATTTATTGATGATATTGATCATATGCACCTATATTGTGAGTTTTTACAGTTAGTTTTGATATGGTTTTTATTGCATTTTTTATGAAAAAGATTACACTTTGTCTACTAGCTTTCAGCTGCGCCACTTCCCACAATTATTAATCAATTACCCTAATACCAGTCCTTGGTTTCCAGTGGGGGCAGCAGCCTTAGTTTTCTTTTTAACACTGTTTTCAGGAGAACAGC
>BLSH010139407.1:230151-245109 GCA_018402905.1 Glandirana rugosa
ACGGTATCATAAATGGTTTCACAACGTCAGGTAACCGATGTCGTCTTATTTCACTTCCAAGACCTCACCGGTGGAGTCAGAGGACTGGAGTTATAGTAACTCGGTGAGACCCCTCTAGAGTTTGTACGTCAAGTACGTTCTGTTGGGTTCCAGTAGATCTCTCATGCCCCACTGACAGGGCGGGGAACCGCCGTGTTTACATCGGCGGTTCCCCGTTCTTTTCCCTGTAGCCGCTCATCGCGGCTCGCCGGCGGACATCGCTCCCCAGGAGTGCGGCGGGGGCGCGCGTGCGCCCCCTGGTGGCCAAATGCGAATCGCCGCTTATTTACGGCGATTCGCGCAGGGCTCCCCGACTGTGGATGAGGCTCTTAATCTTCTCAGATGGTAAAGCTGCCCATTCCTTTGGGCAAAAAGCCTCCAGTTCCTGGAAATTCTTGGGTTGTCTTGCATGAACTGCATGTTTGAGATCTCCCCAGAGTGGCTCAATGATATTGAGGTCAGGAGACTGAGGTGGCCACTCCAGAACCTTCACTTTATTCTGCTGTAGCCAATGGACTGCAACACTTTGGTAAATACTATGGCACTTTCTCTGTTATGCTTTACATCACTTATTTTACTGTTCTTGTCCATTTCCAATCTCTCCAAAAAAGAATAAAAATAAAATAAAATTATAAGAAAATATCAAACTCCTAAAAGCCCGGTGAAATATTGTGGTATTAACAGTGTTCTTTCCAAATATTCCAAAAAAGATGTGTGTCCTAGACACGTGCGGCTCATTTCATTTTACATTAATATTCGGATGAATTTTCCTTAGTCAGAGATTCAGATGTATCCGAATACCCAGATTACAGTATAAACTAATTTTACTGAATGCTCCGAATAGCGAAACTAAATTTGTCTGTATTTCGGAAATATGGACTGAAATTCGAATCGAATTTTACATGGAACCCCAGTTGAATTCTAACTGTGCACATCTTAGACATGTGCGGTTCGTTTTGTTCCGAATTAAAATTCAGACAAATTTTCATTTATCGGAGATACGGATGCGTCCGAATTTCTGAATTATAATAGTATCGAATTTAAATGAATCTGAAATAACGAATGGAGGAAATTCTAATTCCAATCATTTTCAAATCGTTTTCGAATACTTTTGGAATTCTAATAGCTTCCAAATTTGCAAACAGAACAAAATAGAACAGAAAAAAAAAGAATAGAATACAACGAAAAAGACAATTCGGACGAAATTCAAATTGGAATAATTTTCTAATCATTTTCGAATACTTTTCAAATTCGAATAGTTTTCGAATTCTAAACGTTTTCAAATTTCAATAGTTTTCAAATTTGAAAAGTCCTCGAATTTGAACAGTTTTCCAATTTCCAAAGGGAACAAAATAGAATAGAAAACAAAAGAATAGAACAGAATAAAATAACAATAGACTAGAAAAGAATATAACAGAAAACAAAAGAAGAGAATACAACAGAGTAAAACAGCTCTGTTCCACTCCACCACATTATATTCTTTCATTTTCTGTTATATTCCCCTCTATTGCATTCTATCTTTTTCCATTCTATTCCTCCACTTTCCCCTCCACCCCATTCTCCTTGGAAATTGGAAAACTATTCAAATTCGAAGACTGTTCGAAATTGATTTGAAAACTTTTCGAAATAGATTCGCCATCAGGCAGAGATAGTCGTACGCCTGGGGGTCACCGGGGCAGTCTGGGCCCAACGCGTGCATCAGTGGACCTACCACACTGACAAGCCACCCCATTTGCAGATGTTCCACCTAGTTCACCTTACCAGGAAATGGCTACAGTCAGAGACTTTGCCAGGCCCCCAGATTGTGGAGCGTGTGGTCATGGACCGCTATCTACAGGTGCTCCCTGCTGCTTTGAGGAAATGGGTCAGCCATGGCAACCCCAAAACTGCAAGCCAACTGGTGGACCTCGCCTAGAGATACACGGCTGCTGAGGACTTGTTGCGCCCATCTGCGCCCCACTCCAATGTGTCTAGAAGTGAAAGATCGCCCGGCGGACCCGATAAGACTGTTCCAGGGTTCAGCGGCTTGGGGAAATTTGATAAGACTGATAGAAAGAGACTGGGGGCTCTAGACCTGGAGACTGGCCAAAGAAGACAGGAAGGTCTTGGGGCAGGGGGCCCATGTGCCTCCCTTGTACACCTGAATAAGAGGGATGGCGGGGGTGGCATTTAGAGGACCCAATCTCTTCCATTTTCCTCTATCCAGTTTAGTTGTCTTCTTCTGTTCCCAGGGTCCCTGTGTGCTTCCCTGGTGCCTCCCACAAAGTTGCTGTCTTCCCCCCTCCTCTCTCCTGCCAGCTGCTGTAGAAGTTGTGTCATGATGGAGAGATGGGAACGGGTCGGTAAATTTGTCATTTACCGGCTCCTTCCTTTTCTGAATGGACAATGGAGTCAGTGATTGGTACCAATTGGTTCATTCATAACTGAAGCATAGTAAACTGTTTTTACTATACTTCAGTTTCTGAATGAATGGAAGGCTCGGTGCACAGCTATTCCTGTCCATTCATTCTGTGCAGCTGAGGCTACACAGATGGAAATTGAGGGCTGAGGTTTGTTTAGACCCCTGATATCTCATCAAAGCCCCCCAACAGAGCTCCTAAAAAAAATATAAAACATGGTAAAAATAAAACTGTAAAAGAAATAAAATGAAATGGTAAAAAAATAATAAAATTAAAATAAAAATAAAAAACTACTGACACCAGTGAGGGAACTATCAGGATTGCAAAGGTTGCAATTGTGACCGGGCCCTGGCATTTCACCAGCATGGGGAGGCCCGAAGATGGCAGAAAGGGGGCCGCTGCAGAACTTGTGAAAGGGCCCCGCTGCGGTACCATAATAAAGGGACCCGCCATAGGAGTAAAGGGCCCCAGGATTAGTGGGAAGAGGGAAGGGCCCTGGCCAGGGATCAGAGGGCCCTTCATAATTTCTTGCACCGGGGCCCTGAAGGTTCTAGTTACACCTCTGTTTTGGGGACCCTTGAGAAGACTAGGTAGAGAACACATACAGTGCTACCAATGCCATGCAATTGGGCGATATTGCTGTCAATTGCCCCCTGAATGATGAACCCATGCAATACCATTATACTTATGTGAATAGACGCCTTTCTCTTTTTGCACAGGTAACATATACAGCATCATGTTCAAGTCACATGGAGAAGCAACTGTGCGTGATTTTTGTTGATGGGAGAGCAGTCACTGCACTGCTTGACTATGGTAGTTTGGTAGCATTGGTAAAAAGCAATTGTGTAAATCCTGCAAGGTTACACCCTAGCACTGTCTGTCGGAGTCATTTGCATCCATTGGGACACTCATGACTACCAGACAGTGGTGGTTGAGATTGACACCCCTTGCGTTAGTGTGGCTCATTCAGTGGAGGTTATGGGGGTTATAGGAAGGCACAGGGAGGCTGGAGGATAGCGCTCCCCCTGCTGCGGAAGCACAGGACCTCTCGTCAGACCCGTTTTGCCAAATGGAAGAGGAAACTGGTGGCAGGATCGAGGATGGGGAAGACCCTCTTCCTTTTCCTGTACTGGCTGGGGAGCCGGAGGAGCTGGAAGATAGCTCCCAGCGGGGGGCTAATGACCCAGACAATGTCTCTGACCCTGATGGTGAGAGTGAAAAAAGTGTAGTACCTGACTTAGAGGTCTGGAGAGAGGACTTCTGTAAAGAACAACTATGGGATGTTTGGGGAGCCTGTGGACCCTAATTGGGGGGTGTCTTTTCCGACATAAAAATGATTTATTGTATCAGGTGGTGAAACACGGGGAGGACGAGGTGGAACGGTTAGTGGTTCCCAAACCCTTCCCCAAGATGATTCTAGATCTGGCCCATGGGCATGTAATGGGGGGATCGTCTGGCCTGGATTGTATGCAGACATCGAAGAATAGTGTGAGTCATGCCCTGAGTGTCAAATGACAGCCCCGTCACCCCATTTTCGTAGTCCCCTTGTCTCATTTCAAATAATTGAAGTGCCATTTGAGCGAATAGGCATGGATCTCATGGGACCAGTAGTAAAATCTGCCCAGGGACAACAGCACATCTTGGTGATGCTGGACTATGCGACCCGCTATCCTGAGGCCATACCCTTGCGGAATACTTCTGCTAAGACTATCGCCAAGGAACTGGCCCAGGTGTTTAGTCGGGTGGGGATCCCTAAAAAAATCTTGACAGATCAGGGTACCCCGTTCATGTGCAGAGTGACCAGGGAATTGTGTAAATTGTACAAAATTTCCCATCTCCGTACCTCTGTTTACCACCCCCAAACTGACGGTCTGGTGGAAAGGTTTAACAAGACCCTCAAGAGTAAGCTAAAAAAAAGTGGTGGACAAAGATGGGCGAAATTAGGATTTTTTGCTGCCGTACTTCATGTTTGCCATGTGAGAGGTTCCGCAGGCGTCTACGGGGTATTTCCCCTTTGAACTCTTGTATGGTAGACATCCCAGGGGGCTGCTAGATGTCGCAAAAGAGAAGTGGGAGGGAGAGGCCACCCCATATAGAAGCGTCATAGAGCACATCTCCTTGATGCAGGATCGAATCGCAGCTGTCCTGCCCCTTGTATGAGAACATATGGAGCCTGCCCAGGAGGCCCAGAGAAGGGTTTACAATCGGGGTGCCAAAACCGAACTTTCAACCCCGGGGACAGAGTGCTGGTGCTAGTCCCCACGGTTGAAAGTAAATTCCTGGCAAAGTGGCAGGGTCCTTTTGAAATTAGGGAAAGAGTAGGGTAAGTAAACTACAGAGTTTACCAGCCAGGGAAAAGGAAACCAGAGCAGATTTACCATGTTAATCTCCTAAAACCGTGGAAGGACAGAGAGAGTTTATTGGCAGTGCCCATGCCCCAAAGGGACAGGTTACCCCTGACCCCGGATGTCCCCATAACTGAGTCCTTTTCACTGACGCAACAAAACAGAGAAATAGAGACTTTTCTCTTCCCTACCCGGACTGACCACTGGGCTACAACATGACATAATCACAGAACCCAGGGTCCATGTAAATGTAAAACCCTACCGAATACCCGAGGCTAGACGAGAGGCGGTGGCGAGAGAAATAAAAACCATGTTGGAGTTGGATGTGATAGAGGAGTCCCACAGTGCCTGGTCGAGCCCAATAGTTCTGGTCCCAAAGCCCAATGGCACTATCCGGTTCTGTAATGATTTTAGGAAGCTGAATGAAGTGTCTAGGTTTGAAGCATACCCGATGCCGCGGGTTGACAAACTTGTGAATAGGTTGGGAGGGGCCCGGTACATAACAATCCTAGACCTAACTAAGGGAAACTGGTAGAGCCTCCTAACGTGTCAGCAAAGGTTAAAACGGCCTTCTCTACCCCCAAGGGGTCCTTCCAATACAAGCGAATGCCATATGGTCTGCATGGGGCCCCTGCATCCTTTCAGAAGATGATGGACAAGACTTTGAGGCCGCATCGGCCCTATGCAGCGGCCTATCTGGTTGATGTCGTCATCCACAGCCCAGATTGGGAATCACATCTGCCCCGGGTGCAGTCAGTGGTAGATTCACTCAGGTAGCAGGTTTAACAGCCAACCCAAAAAAAGTGTGCCATAGGTCTAGAGGAGGCCAAATACCGTGGGTATGTTATTGGTCGAGGTCTGATTAAGCCACAGACCAATAAGAAGCCCTAAAATACTACCTGCTGGGAAGGTCATTCAGGCTAGTCACCGAGTATGCCCCCCTTAAATTAATGTGTAACAAACGGGAGAAAAATAGGCGGGTTACTAGGTGGTTCCTGGCCCTATAGCCGTTTACGTTCTCAGTGGAACACCAGGCTAGAAGGCTCCAAAATAATGCTGATGGTCTTTCCCGGGCTCACTGCATGGTCGGGACAGGGGCTTGAGCAGAGGGGGGGATATGTAACATTATGCGAAGCACCGTATTGGACAGGCAATACTTGTCGCCTCGCATGCGATCATTTTGAGGCGACTAGCGGGAGTCCACCCCGGGTTTTGCCAGCCACCGTGGCAGGGCTGGTTCCAGCCCAGTCTTTCCGATCCACTCAAACCCATCTCCACCTGCATTTAATGATCAGGAAGAGAGCAGAGGAGAGCTCTATCCTGGATCTTAGAGGGAGAAAGCTGAGTGAGCTCTGTGTGCTAATTTGGACTCAAAGGTAAAGATTTGCACTGTGGTTATGTTTTGTGGGTGTCGGGGACAGCCCCAGACTGTATAGAGAGGATTCCAATTGTTTAGTTTAGCGCCGGATGGCGAGGTTTTGTTTTCTGGGTTTTTTTTATGTGTTTTGATCTTGCAAACCTGTAATAATAAACCTGGCAAGCCGCCAGATTTTAAAGAAACTGACATCCATGTTAAATCTTTTCCTCTGAAAAGTGGTCCCCACAAGCTAATCTTCCACAACAGACATAGGATAACAATTAAAACTAAACTCCGGGAAGAAAAGCTTTCATTCACACCTATTCCTCCGCAGCCACAAAAGATTTAAAATCTACTTAGTGGGAACAAATGCCTTTGCAAACCCATATTGCCTTGTAAAAGCAGCGGTGACATCATCAGCTGTGGGAGGGGCCCATCAGACTCCTTCTACTAACAGGCTGCCTGCCAAAAGCTACAGGAGGGGGCGAAGATGAGACCGGTCCCCCTGCACAAGGAAAGGGAGCAGCAGTGAGTGGTCTTTATTACAGGAAGGTCCTGCACACTGGAAGATATACTTTTAGACGTTTGATACCCAAGCACTTCATATTTCTGCTATGTGCCTGCTGTACCGTACACTTCTATTAGAAAGTCTCTTGTTCTATTTGTATTGCTTCCTTTATGTGAAATCCCTGGTGTTCCTGCCAGCCCCTACTTTCCCATTAACCACTTAAGGACTGAGCCTCTTTTTGAGATTCCGTGTTTACAAGTTAAAACCAGGTTTTTTCGCTAGAAAATGACTTAGAACCCCCAAACATTATATTTTTTTCTAACACCCTAGAGAATAAAATGGCGGTCGTTGCAACACTTTATGTCACACCGTATTTGCGTAGCGCTCTTACGATTTTTGGAAAAAATTCAGTTTTTGAGTTAAAAAATAAGACAACAGTAAAGTTAGCCCAATTTTTTTCCATATTGTGAAAAATAATGTTAAGCCAAGTCAATTGATACCCAACATGTCATGCTTCAAAATTGCGCCCGCTCGTGGAATGGCAACAAACTTTGGCACTTAAAAATCTCCATCTTCAATGTTTAAAAATTTCTACAGGTTAGCAGTTTTGAGTTACAGAGGAGGTCTGGTGCTAGAATTATTGCTCTCACTCTAACAATTATGGCAATACCTCACATGTGTGGTTTGAACACCGTTTTCATATGCGGGCGAGACTTACGTATGCATTCGCTTCTGCGCGCGAGCTCGGCGGGACGGGACGCTTTACATTTTTTTTTTCTTATTTATTTTACTTTTTATTAATTTTACACTGTCCTTTTAAAAAAAAAGCCAGGACCTCTTAAATATGAGATCTGGGGTTAAAAATACACCAGATCTCATATTTACACTAAAATGCAATAAAAAATAAATAAATGAAAATAAAATGACATTGGAAAAAAGAAATGTCCCCTTTAAGAGCTATGGGCAGAAGTGACGTTTGACGTCGCGTCCGCCCTGCAATGCTATCGAACTGAGTGGGCGGCATCTTCCACTCACTCAGCTCACAGGCATTGCGGCGGCCGGATCGGATCGCTTCCGCTGCTACCGGTGGGGTCCAGTAAGCAGCGGAGATGACCAGAACGTGGCAGGAGGGGGGGGGGGGGTGTGTGAGTCTCCTAACCCCCGTTAAAGTGATCTTGCGGCGAATCCGCCTCAGAGACCACTTTTATCTGAAGCAAAAACGGCCGCTGAAAAAAACGATACGGGGTTATGGTAGCTATCTGCTACCATAACAATGGTATTCCACTTTAAAGGGCCGCCGTATAATGACAGCGGGTGGTCCGGAAGTGGTTAAATACTGATTGCACTAAGCTGGAGAGCACACCATGGTCAGTTTTTAGCTATGCTGAGAAATCAGTATGCTCTCCTCCAATGATCAGACTTGTCCTGACACACCTCTCCTGCACAGCCATTCACTGGGAAGATCAGTGTGCTGCTGTTTCTCCTCCCCCCAGCTCTTATGTAGCTGAGAACAGAGGGAATGTGATCACTTATAGAAAAGGGAAAAAGGATATTTAAAATGTCTCTTTTTTTATATCTATACAAAAATGCTTTTCATTTCTATTGTAAACCGAATGGGTTGTTTTACAAGGTGATCATTTGCAATCGCTTTAAAGCATGTACAAAGCATACTCAAGTAGGAATACAGAAGCCTTTTTTTATTTAGACTATATTTACCTAGCCTAGTTTAGCTTAAAATTTTAAATAATCTAAATCTTTTTAGATGAAAATGTAAAATAAAATAGAAAAAAATACATAGTATTATATGGCATCATGTATTGATCTTTAGTGAACCAAGGCCACAGTGTAATCTGGTGTCCTTCACAGCAGTACATCAGCATGGCCACCAGATGGCGACAGAGGGCTGACCTTGTCTGCTGTTCTTCCTCAGGTCTGGCTGGTTGCTGTCCTTCAGAGTGGCCACTAGATGGCGATCAAATACAGGCCAAAGGTAAAAAAGATATAAGAATTAATCATTAAAATCTCATAAGCTCTGGCCTGTTTATGAAGTTTCAAAACTCCTTTTTAATACTTTTTATGTTGGCAGCTTCCATTAAGATAACACCTGGCAATCCTGCCATGAAAGTCCTTTGTCCGGCACTTTCCATTATAAGGTGACCATGCTCTGTCCCTGTCTCCAAATTGTTCTCCTGCGTTGTCACCATATCACAGGGGCTTCCCATGGAGGCTGTAAGTGGCTGTTTCAGCACTTTACACGGGCATGGTTGCCATCAGGCCATGGCTAGGGGCCATGTAGATAGGAAGTGGCTAGAAAGAGGCGGCAGGAGATCAGCAGCACAAAGATGTAACAAAAGATTAAGATCAGTATTTGATTTTCTTAAAAAGGGGCAGTTGTGTATGGTACACAGTGTTCCTGCTGTCACAGACTTGGGCCTGCAGAAGAGCCATTGCCTGGAGAACTCTGTGTTTCAATGTGTTCTTAAGTTATCCAGACAGAGCTGTTCACTAATTGGCCTTTGGCTTCTTATGCATAAGGTATTCCTATGGGGGAGCCAGACTGTCTGAGGTGGTCATCGTTATGATAATACAATTAGCCCTACTGTCTAAGGTGACCATTGTCTGTGAGAATGGGAGTAGACCTTATCTGATGGTTTATTGTATACATTCAGTGTGTTTCTCTAATAAAGCAGTTCTGTTTCTTGTTTGCTCCAAAACTGGTGTTGCCTAGTTCTTAGGGTAACTATAGCCAGACTTGCGGGTTTCGTGTTCCAGGGCTTGGGAAGCAGCTTCTTGTCGGAAATACCCAACACGGTGTCCGGAGTCCGTCACATTTGGTTGGCAGCGGTGGGATGCTTCCTTGTGCCTGGAACATCCAAACCACCAACGGGACCTTGCCGGATGGATCTTTGCTACTCCAGCCTTAAGCGAAGCAAACTCAAGGATCTGCTGGAATCAAGGGGACAGAACGCCAGGCCCAAGTCCATGACATCCGCAAACTGTTATTGAGTTAGGGCTGACATCTACTAACATGGGCGTCCGCAGGTAGGGGCAAGGGGGGGCAATTGCCCCCCCCCCCTGGAATCAGGGATCAGATCAGGGGTTCCCCACTAGGTCCTTATGCTCTTGAGCCATGTATGCAGTTTCTGACAGTCTCTTGGGCCATGTCTGCAGTCTCTGACCATCTCCTGTACTATGTCCGCAGTCTCTGACCGTATCCTGTACTATGTCCGCAGTCCCTGACCGTCTCCTGTACCACGTCTGCAGTCTCTGACTGTCTCCTGTACCATGTCTGCAGTTTCTGACCGTCTCCTGTATCATGTCCACAGTCCCTGACTGTCTCCTGTATCACGTCTGCAGTCTCTGACCATCTCCTGGATCATGTCTGCAGTCTTTGACCATCTCCTGTATCACGTCTGCAGTCTCTGACCATCTCCTGTATCATGTCTGCAGCCTCTGACTGTCTCCTGTATCACGTCTGCAGTCTCTGACCATCTCCTGGATCACGTCTGCAGTCTCTGACCATCTCCTGTATCATGTCTGCAGCCTCTGACTGTCTCCTGTATCACGTCTGCAGTCTCTGACTGTCTCCTGTACCATGTCTGCAGTCTCTGACCGTGATAATGTAATAATGACATTGTCAAAAAGGGGCAGAGCATGGATGATCTTGAAATTATGCCCCCCCCCCCCTGGAAAAAGTTCTGCGGACGCCCATGTCTACTAACTTCAACTTTTGCAAAATAAATAAATAAATTCACGCACGTGCAATTTATTTATTTTTTATTTTTTGCATTTGAGCCTGCAAAGCATGGAAACTGCAATTATTGGTGCAATGCTCTGGCTCCTTCAAACTTTTCCTCCAGCTGCAGGTCCTACTAAAGTACGGACCTCCAGTTACGGTGCTGGAGGAAGCATCAATGCATTACTAGTGCGGCAATGTCACTGCACTTGTTCTCTGTTTAGATCTATGAATCTCTCTGCCGCAGTGGAAGATTGGACTTTTTTTGGAAAATGTGAAAGATGATGTTACCTCGAGTAGATATGTCACACTTTAAAATTGCACACGCTGGTGGAATGGTGATAAACTATGGTACTTCAAAATCTCCATCGGCGACGGTTTAAAATTTTTTACAGGTTATCAGTTTAGAGCTACAGAGTAGGTCTAGCGCTAGAATTCTTGCTATCGCTCTAATGGTGTGAATACCATTTTAAATGTGCGTGCGCGGCTTACGTATGCGAGCACAGAAGGATGGGGGCGCTTAAAAAAAAAAAAAAAAATCGTATTTATTTTAAACATAAACAGAACAATAAACTTCCAACCATAAGATGATTGCTCCTATCAGCGCTCAGGATCAACAACTCCACTTAACACAAAGTGGAATAAAATTACACTTGTAAGTATATGATAGCAGCCACCTAAAATAAAATGTCCATATAATATATAGCACCCTATTATTAAAAGTCCATATAACTTTATAATCGCAATAAAGTGCAAGCAGCGCTAAAAATAGGACTCCCAATGGAGGGTCCAAAATGTTGATAGAAGTGATCCCCGTTAGGGGCAGGATCCTATTTCAATGTTATCCACCACCACACCGCGTGAGCAAAGGACTGGAGGGTAAACCCCCCTATATGGAAACACTCACCAGAGGCAAGTGAAACACTAGCCTTAAGATCTCAATAATAATCTCCAAAATGCAGCATCCAATCGTATCGCATCCGATCTTATGGTGTATGGGAAGTTGCGGATGTAATATTGATAGACCCGACCTTGAAAAAAGTGCTCACATAGTGCATGATCTAATGATATCTATTGGGTATTAAACCATACGTAAGATCCCCCCTACAGATATACACGTTTTAAAATCAGTAAAACAATTGAATAGTATACAGCTGATACACAGCTCCGTGTCACCACGCGCATATACGGCGGCGTTCCCGGGCTCAGAGCTCTCTCAGCTGGCACAGACTGACAGCCGTGTGGTCACGCCCTGACGCGTTTCGTCATCACTTCGTCTGAGGGCGTTATTTATTTTACGTTTTATTTTTACACTGTTCCTTTAATTTTTTCCTTTTTTTTATCACATTAATTCTTATTACAAGGAATGTAAACATCCCGTGTAATAGAAATAAGGATGACAGGTCCTCTTTATAGAGAGATCTGGGGTTTTGCTTTAAAAAAAAAAAAAACTTCCACCCTGGACAAAAAGTGAGGTCATGACGATTCTCTGGTCCTCCAAGGCCTAGCCTAGTTTAGCTTTAAATTAAGAATAATGTAAAGCTTTTTAGTGGAAATTTTTAAATAAAATAGAAAAAAAAAAAAGATAGTATTATACGGCTTCATTTATTGATCTATATCCAAACTTCCTAAGCAAAGGGCATGTTTACTGTCCTTCAGGCTTTAGAGGGGGCGGACTGTGCCCAGTGGAAGTAGAAACATCCCTGGCGTCAGTGTCAGTAAATTATACGCCATCATGGAGGAATAGTGCTCCATTATTGGTGTCAGTTGATGGAATAAGGACTCATTGATGGTGTCAATAGGAAGAATGGTACCTTATCATTGGTGTTAGGGAAAGGAATGGTAACCCATCATTGGTATCAGTGAGAGGAATGGTGCCCCATCATTGGTGTCGGCTGGGGTATAAAGCTCCATTGATGGTGTTGGAGGAATATTACACAAGGGGCCTGATATAGACAACCAAAGAGCCACATCCAGCCCCCCAGGCCACAGTTTGGAGACCACTGATCAAAAAAAATGTATCTTTTGCTTAAAAAAAAAAAAACTTCCACCCTGGCCCAGAAGTGAGGTCATGATGTTTCTCTGGTCCTCCAAGGCAGTGGTTCTCAACCCTTTCTTCAAGTCCCCCCAACAGGCCATGTTTGCAGGTTTTCCTTTATCTTGCACAGGTGCTTTAAATCAGAGTCAATGGCTTGGTATTTTGGACAGCTATTTTATCTAAGAGAAACTCCCAAAGCATGGACTGTTGGGGGTACTTGAGGACAGGGTTGAGAACCACTGCTCTAAGGCCATAGAGGCGATCAAAGCAGATCTACTCTTTTGTCACCTGTGTGGCCAGTTGGATAGTTTCTTGGGTGAACTGACGGAAACCGTAAGCCCGAGAAACACTGGAGGGAGGGGGAGCAGTGTTGCCAACCGCCAGTAAATTTACTGACAGTTTGTAAAAATCAGTGATTTTTACAATTGTCTATAAATATCAGGGTCTGATAACTTGTCATGCTGTGCTGACTTTTTAAGTGTAAACCAAGCAAACTACTTGATATGGGTATTGTCAGTGTTTCCATGTTGTGTTTAACCACTTGCCGACTGCTGATCGGCATTTGCAAAGTGGCTCTGTAAGGCGAATCGCAGTCATATGACGGCGGCCGCCAGATCGCACACAGTGAGCGTGCGCACGCCGCCGGAGGCGCGCTTGCGCGCTCACTGTGTTCGGGGAGGGCCAGGGAGCGGGTGCGGTGGCTTCGATTGCCGCCGGCTACCCGCGATGGCCCCCCCCGGAGTGAAAGAACGGAGGTCCGTGTAAGTAAACATGGACCTCCGTTCTGTGAAGGGGGAAGGGCTGTGATCACAGCCTTCCTGTACATGGAGGCTGTGACCACTTCCCTTCCCCTGCTAGGGCAGTCCCCCCACAGTTAGAACACGCCCAGGGAACACAGTTAACCCTTAGAGCGCCCCCTAGTGTTAACCCCTTCACTGCCAATGGCATTTACGCAGTAATCAGTGCATTTTTATAGCACTGATCGCTGTATAAATGCCAATGGTCCCAAAAAAGTGTCAAAATGTTCCGACATGTCCGCTGAAATATAGCAGTACCGCTAAAAATCGCAGATCGCCGCCATTAATAGTAAAAAATAAAAAAAAAATATAGACTCCAAAAATGAATTCTCATCATCCGTAAACGCGACCACTTTTGCGCAAACCAATCAATAAACGCCGATTGCGATTTTTTTTATCACAAATATGAGGAAGAATATAAATCACGGTGAAAAAAAATGTTTTTTTATATTTTTTTGGGGATTTGTATTTTAGCAAAAAGTAAGAAATTTGGGCTTTTTTGCAAAATTGTCGCTCTTCTTTTGTTTATAGCGGCGATCAGAAATGATGCAGCGGTGATCAACTACCACTAAAAGAAAGCTCTATTTGTGGGGAAAAAAGGACGCAAATTTAGTTTGGGTACAACGTCGCATGACCGCGCAATTGTCAGTTATAGCGACGCAGTGCCGAATCGCAAAAAGGGCTCCGGTCCTAAAGCTGGAAATCCTTCCGGGGCTGAAGTGGTTAAACATCAATTGTCTCAGTTTTTAATAGGAGTTCAGTTATTTTTCATGTTGCCAGTAAAAAATGTGCTCCGCCAGTAAATTTGCTGCGGGAGGGTGGCAACACTGAGGGGGAGTCCCCTCCCTCTGCTTCTGAAAGAATGCCAGGGGCTCATGAGAATGCCAGCCACCTGCTGTAAAAAACAACACCGGGGTTATGATTGATATCTTCAGCCGTAAACCCAGTAAACCACTTGCAAACCGCAACGTGTATATACGTATTGCGGTCGGCAAGTGGATATGGGTGTGTAGAGCCACTCCCGTAAGGGCCGCTGGAGGATGACTGTCCCCAGAGGTTGCCATGACCTTGCAAGGCTCGAAGAGATAGGATGTTCCAGAACAGGCTCTTAAAGGTCTACAGCCAGATGAAGGATGCCCGACTGGCAGCCTGATGACCCAGTAGCTCAGCAACATCTGCATTAGAGGTAGACCGATATGAGTTTTTCTCTGGCTGATATTGATGCCGATATTTAGAAATCGGGGAGGCCGATGGCCGATATATGATGCCGATTTTTTTGGGCCAATTTTTCTTTTTTTTTCCCCCCTTCATCTCATAAAATCTTTAATGCTCCAGAAGAAGTCCATTAGGACGAAATCGATCGAGCTGAAGTGCTGTTTTGGATCCCACCGCTTCTCTGCTTATGGTTCAACTTTGACATTCAGCGCCTATTATCCTTGGATTTCCTGCAAGTGCACTATTTTATAATAAATGCGTTTGCTTTTAATGGTATCACACTATTGCGGCCTCTTTTCCATATGGTTGTACGGACCCCATGACAAGCATTTGAAATTGTGAACATCCATTATCGGAGGCTGAGTGGAGGCTTAGAGTCCAGGCAAGCGTCCTGTGACCCCCCGTAATAGAGGGTCATGGAGCTCTGGTAAGGGGAATCTTTGTCTGGTGGAGGAATCTATATATGAATATTCTGGCTGTGATCACACCTGGGATTTATTATGTTTTGGACTTTTGAATTTATC
>BLSH010139407.1:289336-303354 GCA_018402905.1 Glandirana rugosa
ATGGGTGACAGCGCAGGCCGCCCGTTGAGTAAGTCCACTTACCGTAGTACAGCGTCGACGCACAAAACCCCGTGTCACCACGCCCGAAATGTCCCAATTTTGTACCTCCCCGTGGCTCCAGACGACGTTTACATTGGAATCGGAATGTCACTAATCTCGTCGGAATCAGTTGGTCCCAAGAAGGTCTCCAAGTAACTCGACACCGTACCCGTCAAACTAGAGGACAGACTGGCGTTATCCCCGTGATGTGACTGGTGGTTACATTATCTGGGGAAAAGGATAACTGGTGATAAGATTCCGGAACAAATGCGGTCGTCGTCGGAAACGGTGGGGAGACTTTTCGTTAGACACCAAAATTTCACAATGATTTGGGTCCAAAATAATTGCATTTCCATGTTCTGTGTATTGTGGGAAACCAGATATAGTGAATGCAGGGTCCTGGGTTTAGTAACACTTTAAAACCACAGATTGCTTTTCAGAGGGGTGGCAAAGGCTGCTGCTGGCGTAAACAAGGCCTTAGAATAGTGGTCAATAGGAAAAGGGGTCTATTACATTGGTGGTCAGTGTAGTGCCCCTATTGCGGTCAGACAGGAGATCAAACTGCCCATGCCACAGCTCAATGAACCTCTGGAAGAACCCTGGTTGACTAAGGCTGCTCTAATCACTGTAAGGCTAAGGTTACATTTGCAGCAGACCTCGGTGCCCCTCCATGTTTTAACCCTGTAAAGCCCGCACCACTGTGCCCCAAAACACGCAGCTGCGACATGATGCCATTCACCTGAATGAGTTGCCCGCCGGACGCGACAGTGGGTATAAGTTTTGGTGCAGCCAAGAAGCAAAGCATGGTGGCAGTGGCCTGTTTACAACCCCACTGGACTGCTATTGCAGCTTAAAGTGGAGTTCCACTCAAAAATCGATCTTCTGTTTATCTGTCCCCCCCTCCGGTGCCACATTTGGCATCTTTCAGGGGAGAGGGGGGAATGGGGCCGCAGCGCCGTCCCTCGGAAGTTCGCCCCCCCCCTCCTCCTTCCTCCGCTGCCAGGCCAAATAGAAAGTGCAGTGCGCTTCGCGCATGCGCAGTAAAGGACTAGCTGTGACATCACTACCAGTTTTCCCTTACCAGGAATGGTGGCGGCAGCACCCGAGAGCCGATCTGAAAATCAGCTGGGGTGCCGACATCGCTGGGACCATAGGACAGGTAACTGTCTTAATATTAAAAGTCAGCAGCTATAGTATTTGTAACTGCTGACTTTTACTTTTTCGTAGGGTGGCCGGAACACCTCTTTAACCTTCTCGCGCCCCCCCCCCCCAATAGCCGAAAGATGGCTGCAGTGCGGGCCTTAATTGCCGGGAGGCTGTCAATAGGCGTCCTCCCGAGGATCCATTGCAGGGGCGCACGCGGCGCGCTCTGTGATCACCAAGTCTATGAGTCTCGGCTGATCGCAGAGTAAAGGGCTGATCCTGGCCCCTTACCATGTGTTCAGCTGACAGCTGATCACATGATGTAAACACAAGATCGGTAATAGGTTGTTTTTTTTTGCTCACGCTGACAGTGGAAAAAGGGGGAAAAAAAGCCGATCACCAGCTTCTGTCAGGCCACCCCTGCTTTTTCTGTGCCAACCAGTGCCACTTGCCAGTGCCCACCAGTGTCACCAATCAGTACCCACCTGTGCCACCTACCAGTGCCCACAGTGCCAACTGCCTTTGCTCAGCAGTTTCACCTATCACTGCCCATCTGTGCAACCGATCAGTGCTGCCTATCAGTGTCAATTACCAGTGCCCTTCAGTGCCACCTATCAATGCCCTTCAGTGCCACCCCATCAGTGCCACCTCTCAGTGCCCATAAGTCTCGCCATATCAGTGGCCACCAGTGCAGTCTACCAGTGCCCATCAGTGCACCCTCATCAGCGCACATCAAGGAAGGAGAAAAATTACTTGTTTTCAAACTTCTATAACAAATTATAAAACTTTGTTTTTTTCAAGAATTTCTGTCTTTTTTAAATTTTTTTAGCAAAAAAGAAAAATCCCAGCAGTGATCAAATACCACCAAAAGAAAGCTCTATTTGTGGGGGGAAAAATGATAAAAATTTCATATGTGCACATGACCGCGCAATTGTCATTCAAAGAGTAACAGCACTGAAAGCTGCAAATTGGCCTGGGCAGGGGGTAAAAGTGTCCAGTAAAAACACGACTCAGCCACCTATTTTTATTTGCACCCTGACTCTGTATTATGGAGATCAGTTATAACTTCTATAGAATCCCTGTAACATTACAGTTGGCTGCCTCTGTCAGGGGTAGCTACTAAAAATGTTATTTTGCTACATTGTAATCCTTCACATTGATAAACATCTCCAGTTCTGACTTCAATATTTACGGCTTTTTTAACTTTGCAATCAAAAGTATCTATTGAGATTAGCAGATAATATTTGCTACAAAGATTACATACAAAACAGATATCCTGCAGTTACCTACTCATTGTATGGCTGTACAGATCCAACTTTAAGCACTTCAGCTACAGGAGGTTTTACCCCCCTTTATGACAAGGCCATTTTTTTGCTATTTAGCACTGCACTACTTTAATTGGTAATTGCGTGGTCATGTAACGTTGTACCCAAACTAAATTTATATCATTTTTTTTCCCACAAATAGAGCTTTTTTTAGGTGGTATTTGATCACCTTTTTTTTTTTTTTTTGCAAAATAAACTAATTTTTTGTTTTGTGCTATAAAACATATCCAATAAAGCAAAATTAAAAAAATAACAATTCCTCATAAATTTTGGCCAAAACGTATTCTGATACATGTCTTTGATATAAAAAGGCATAATAAGTGTACATTGGTTTGTCAACGTTATACAAACTATGGTATACAGTATATACCAGTGGCAGTTGGTGGTATATTTTTTGGGGGAGGTAGCAAACCCTCACCCCGGTCGGTTACCAGCCCACACCCCATCTATGGTGTGGACATCGCTTCCCTCCGGGCAACAGGTGGCGGCTTCCCCTAAATTTTCGCCTCTGCATCATGGCAGCTATGCATCTCCTCCCCCTAGCCAATAGGATTGCTTCTCCTTTCAGCCAATCGGGAAATGGGTCTCAATAGCAATATTCATGCGCTATTGTCAGAGTGCTCTGCACCCTGAGCCCACCCATTTTTGAAGCCTATTAAGAGTCTCGGTCTCTAATCACGTACTCCAAAAAAAAAAAAACACTTTGGAATCCATGTTTCCGGCGCCCTGCATGTAGGTTAGGGGGCCGGACGCATTGATAGGGGGGGTGGCGCCCCTGCGCCCTGCATTACAGGCTGCCACTGATATATACTGAAATTTTATTTTTTTTATACTACTAATGGCAGTGATCAGCGACTTATAATGGGACTGTGATAGTGCGGCTGGCAATCTGGCACTAACTGATGCTGGGGGTAACTGACTAACTGCCACTGACATCACCAGTGACTCCATGACAGTGATCTGTGCTAATACTATACACTGTCACTGTACTGATGACACTGGTTGGGAAGGGGTTAACATCTCGGGGCAATCAAAGGGTTACATTTGTGCCTAACTATGTGTAAAGTGTTTACAGTGTGATGCTTATACTAAGGGAAGTTCTGGTTTTTATTCCCTGCTTTACAGGGTTTAAAAAAAATGGCGCATCACTGCCATCAGAAGAGAACTTTGTGTTTTTAACATCCAGGGGCAATCAAAGGGTTAAATGTGTGCCTAACTGTATGTATTGTGTGTACAGAGTGCTGCTTTTACCAACTGATCTCTAAGTTCTCATCCCTGCTTTGCAGGAGACTGTCCTCTCTGTGCAGAGCTGTGTGTTGATTGTCAACACAGAGCTCTGGGCTGTGATTGGGCGCAGGTGATCAGCAGGTCTCAGCCAAAAATCATTGGCCGGCACTTGCTGACAGGCTCCCGCTATGTACAATCACAGTGGGTGCCAGCCCGGGAGGCAGCTAAACCTCGGAAGTAGGCAGCGCCGTAGGGGTACATCGCTTTACCTACACCGTCCGCCCATCCACAGTACATTGCGGCCGGGCTGGAAGTGGTTAAATATATATGCCTGCGGATAAACGGTATCTTCCTGGATTATTAAATATCCTGTCACTTCTGTCCTTATCAGCAATTACAATTTTATAGTATTAAGAGGACAATAAACAGATTACGGTCTGAGAATGAAATGCTTTCCGTGAGGTCAGGCTGACCTGGAGGTACAATGAAGTGAGATAGGCTGATAACATTTTATTAATAAACTGTCCAACACGGTACATGGAGCAAAGTCCAATTCCTCGGAGGAATTGTGAGATGGCCACACATTCATATCTACAGATCAAGACTAGGAAAGCAATGGTCACTACTCTGCACCTTTGCCCTTAAAGTGATACTAAAGACTTGGGTTTTTTTTTCTTTAAAAGCGGAGTTCCGGCCAAAATATGACTTATAAGATAAAAATACCCCTAGAATACTCATGCCCCGTGCTATGTAAAAAGGTATGCTGTAAACTATGCCTAGTTGTCTATGTGTGCAGCATTGTTTTCTTACTTTGTGAAGTTCCTGCACAGTGCGGCCATCTCTAGTGTGGGCATCTGAAGCCACAGTGTCCTTCTTCCTGGATTCCGAGTATGCTGGCTACCCAGCATCCACCTACCGATCTTGCACATGTGCAGTGAGGTGCAATCTTGATCAGCTTGACACAGCAGAGCCATGCTAAGCTGACCAAGAGTTCCCGTATACGCCAATGTTAAATGTAACGGTAGCAGTGCCATGCCAAGCTGACCGAGATTTTCCATATACGCCAATGGTAAATGTTACGGGAGCCGTGCCATGCCAAGCTCCCATATTTCCCATATACGCCAATGTTAAATGTTACTGGAGCTGTGCCATGCCAAGCTGACCAAGATTTTCCATATACGCCAATGTTAAATGTAACGGTAGCAGTGCCATGCCAAGCTGACCAAGATTTTCCATATACGCCAATGGTAAATGTTATGGGAGCAGTGCCATGCCAAGCTGACCAAGATTTTCCATATACGCCAATGTTAAATGTTACTGGAGCTGTGCCATGCCAAGCTGACCAAGATTTTCCATATACGCCAATGGTAAATGTTACGGGAGCCGTGCCATGCCAAGCTGACCAAAATTTTCCATATACCCCAATGTTAAATGTTACGGGAGCAGTGCCATGCCAAGCTGACCAAGATTTTCCATATACGCCAATGTTAAATGTTACTGGAGCAGTGTCATGCCAAGTTGACCAAGATCTCCGAGGAGACAACGCAAAGCCGGAAATGACGCAGGGCACTGCAGCCCCTAAGGGAGGAAGTATTCAATATAGGCATAAATCAGGTAAGTGAACAGAAAAAAAATAATACATTGGCAATTCATTTTAAGGATGCACATTAGTGCTGCATGGTGAGGAGTGAAAAATGTGGGTGGAACTCCGCTTTAAGATAAAAAAAAAAAAATCTTCTGCCTTTAGAACCACTTTAGGATGGCCATACATGGATCAAAATTTGGCTGGTTCAGCAGGGATCCATGTATGGGCAGGCTGGTTGTACAGTAGTCAATCTAGCCATAGACGTCTTTACAACCAGCCTGTTGGGTTTTTCCCGATTGATCAGTGCTGCTGGTTATAGCCTTAAGCACTGATGGCAGGGAAGGCTCCCTGCTGTCAGAATATAATGACTCAGCGGGAAGGATTCTAGATGTGGATGGGGGAACCAGGTTTTTTTTTTTTTTTTTGATCACCCATAATGTATGGTCAGCCTTGGACCTCTCAGCTGCCTTTGATACAGCTGGCAAGCCTCCCCCCCAAAAAAAAAAACTCCATTATATTGGCCTCCATGGCTCTACTCTTTGCTGGTTCTCCTCTTACTTATATCAACTTACAGCTCTACCTCCTACCCCTCCTTTTTGTTGGGGATTCTCAAGGTTCTGTCCTCAGACCTATTTTATTCTATATCTGCAAATCTTCCCTGGGTCAGTTGATAGCCTCCCATGGCTTCCAATATCATTATATTATTATTATTATACTATAACATTTTTTTCTCCTCTTCCATAAAGTATTTATATATATATATACAGTATATAAGAAAAACAAAAAGATTATACAACATAGCAATGTACAATATCATGGTGTGCCGGGAATGGTTAAGAAAAAAAGAAAAAAGTTTGTAACACAAAAATTTAAAAAAGTTATACAAAACAACCACAAAGGAGAAGAAGAAGAAAAAAAGGGTCCCAAAGGTCGAGGCACAAAATACATAAGGAACATCGGAAAGTTTCCGACTATAGAAAAGGAGAGGGTCAGGGTGGAGAGAGCACTTCTATGGATCATCCATTATGATAAGGCACTCCCTGGAAGCTCACCCCCCCCCCCCCCCCTTCAAAAGCGCACCTCTAAAAAGCCCAGGCAAAAAAATAAGCAAACAGGAGCACTTACAGTAGGTATTCATAGCCGAATATTAATTCTACGCTGATGACACCCAAATCTATCTCTCCACCCATCAATTCAGTGGCGTCGCTATGGGGGTGCAGGGGGTGCGAACCCGCAAGAGGAGTGACACCGGAGCATACTAGTGCAGGCACTCTCTGCATCTCTTGGCCAGGACACTTCTCCGCATATGTTGACATTATGGGGGTGGGCAGAGTCCGGTGGTAACAGACATGATTGGGCGGGATTGCAGATGTGTCCCATCCGATGCTCTAGAGCTGGGCTAAGCCCTGGTGAAGTGGTTGGGTGGGACTGCAGGTGCCGAGATTGGGTTGAAATAGAGCAGTTTTTCTCAACCTTTTTTTCAGTCAATTATGAAATCATGGACAGTCTTGATGCATTCCATTCTAAAATGTAAAAAACTATTCTAATAGTTTTACATAATGCATCACCATCCACACACGTAGGATGCCCAACATTAGAGGTGATTTATTCTTCCAAATCCAATACACTTTTTGCACACAGGTACCGACTAGTATTCCAATGTTTCTCCTCTCCCTCAGTTTTTCTCCACCACTCAGCTAATGTGACCCCAGCGCTGAAAGACAGGGGCAGGGGAGGGTCATTGGTTGTTAGGACGCCGGCGGCTAGAAGGTTGTAGTGGTGCAGAATGAAAACCTGTGGCTTTGTGCAACTAAAAGGCAGGCTTCATCCATTTGCCGGCTTGTATACAATTTTGTGGCAATTTTTAGGCATTTTGCCAAGGCACCCCTGAAGAATTCTCAAGGCACCCTGGTTGAAAAAGGCTGTAACAGAGACATGTGGTATCAGCTGGAGGAGAGGAGACTCCGGAACTGGCTGGTGTCACATTGGAGATCAGGTAAATCACAACCCCCATCCCCCCCCCCCCCCAGGGGGAACAACCTCCCCCTTCCACTGAAATCCTCCCCCTCTATAACACCTGAATTCCCCTATTTGGAAAATTCCATTCCAACCCCTACAGGTTAACTCCTCCCCCAGCAGTCAGCAAGGTCTCCCGGCTCCTCCCTTTGTCTCCCCAGAGGGCCAATCTGGACTGCCCCTTGCTGGGGGGATATATTTTGGGGTGAGGTGCAGTGGCGGCCGCTCGTGTAGGGCACAGAGACACTGCCCCCTAATCCATGCGCCCAGCTCATAATCCACATGCGGGGAGCTGGACGAATGAATTTCAATGGGTTTTTTCTTTTTTAGAAGCACATGATTAGAGCCGGAGGCTCTACTTGGCTTCAAAAAGGGTGGGCTTGCCCACCCAGTTGTGTGACATTAGCAAATTAATATTCGCTAATGTCTTCCAGTTTCTCCTAAGACACAAGTCCTAACTCCTGATTTTCTGGGAGGAGAAGTGCCTGCTGGGACTCAGGAGGAGACGCGGGGGGGAGGGCACCGAAGCCGCAACCTGGATGGGGTAAGTGTGGGGCTGACAGCACTGGGGGGAAGTGGCAATCGATCAAGCGATCACTGGGGGGGAGGGGTGGGCGTTATGTGGTTGGTTGGCTGGCTGGGCCCCCCCAAGAAAATTAAGCACCAGCTGCCACTGGTGAGGTGTATGCTTACATAAGTTACGATGCCGGGTAGGTTAGACAGGATGGAGGAGCTAGGGTTAAATAGTTAGGATGGGGGAACTGAACTCAAATATGTTTGACTCATCACTATCCAAAATGCTGTGTTCAATGTACCCACCACAAACTGCAGATTAACATGGTGACATCACCACAGTAAGTGACGCACACATAACACACATTCTTCTTGTCTGCGGTGAACCTCAGATAATAATTTAAGCTTGTCAATTGAATGGCGGATACCCAGCAAATTACCAGTTTGCTATTTTGTCTGGAAGTTTGCTGAGATTGTTGACAACTCAAAATAAAATCAATGTATGCTAACCCCAGGAGATCTGAAAATATAAGAAGATGCCTACTGATGTCAGAATCAGGGACAGTTATATACTGAAAGAGTTGTCTTTTAGTCACGGTCATTGTTTGATTGCCTTTCGTTGGGATGATTTTAGGGACTGATATTAAATGAAAGTTTAACTAAAAGTACAATGGGTTATGCCTGAGTCCTTTCCTTAACTAATTCAACTCTTTGGACATACTATGGACGCCCAAAGAGTGAACCATGAGACTGGCCATAGTGGGTTTGAATCTGGGCCGATTCAGCAGTTGAATCGAACATCCCCTTGTTCTGTTCACGCCAGAACTCTCGATCATCACAAAACTTTGGGCATGTGTCCATTTTGAAGGCTCTTATGGAAGTTATTGGCCATAAAAAGGGTATGGGGGCCTGTGTACTGCCCTGAGGGACATGTATGAAGGCAAAAAATGTTTTAAAAAAAGATCATTTTTACAGTGCAGTGATGCTTAAAATGAAACAATAAAAATGAAAAATTCAGTGCCTGGGGGGTCCCCTTAATCTGCCTGTAAAGTGGTGCATCTATACTGTGTATAGAACCTGCTGCAGCAAAACTGACATTTACAGTATCTCACAAAAGTGAGTACACCCCTCACATTTTTATAAATATTTTATTTTATTTTTTCATGTGACAACACTGAAGAAATTACACTTTGATACAATGTAAAGTAGTGAGTGTACAGCTTGTATAACAGTGTAAATTTGATGTCCCCTCAAAATAACTCAACACACAGCCATTAATGTCTAAACCGCTGGCAACAAAAGTGAGTACACCCCTAAGTGAAAAGGTCCAAATTGGGCCCAAAGTGTCAATATTTTGTGCGGCTATTTTCTAGCACTGCCTTAACCCTCTTGGGCATGGAGTTCACCAGAGCTTCACAGGTTGCCACTGGAGTCCTCTTCCACTCCTCCATGACAACATCACAGAGCTAGTGGATGTTAGAGACCTTGTGCTCCTCTACCTTCCATTTGAGGATGCCCCACAGATGCTCAATAGGGTTTAGGTGTGGAGACATGCTTGGTCAGTCCATCACCTTTACCCTCAGCTTCTTTAGCAAGGCAGTGGTTGTCTTGGAGGTGTCATCATGTTGGAATACTGCCCTGCGGCCCAGTCTCCGAAGGGAGGGGATCATGCTCTGCTTCAGTATGTCACAGTACATGTTGGCATTCATGGTTTTCTCAATGAATTGTAGCTCCTCAGTGCCAGCAGCACTCATGCAGCCCCGACCATGACAAGCCCATATACAGTTTGCTGAAGACAAGCAGACTAAGGACATGGATTACTGGAACCATGTCCTGTGGTCTGATGAGACCAAGATAAAGTTATTTGGTTCAGATGGTGTCAAGCGTGTGCGGCGGCAACCAGGCGAGGAGTACAAAGACAAGTGTGTCTTGCTTACAGTCAAGCATGGTAGTGGGAGTGTCATGGTCTGGGGCTGCATGAGTGCTGCCAGCACTGGGGAGCTACAGTTCATTGAGGGAACCATGAATGCCAACATGTACTGTGACCTACTGAAGCAAAGCATGGTCCCCTCCCTTCGGAGACTGGGCCACAGGGCAGAATTGCAACATAACGACCCCAAACACACCTCCAAGATGACCACTGCCTTGCTAAGAAGCTGAGGGTAAAGATGATGGACTGGTCAAGCATGTCTCCAGACCTAAACCCTTTTGAGCATCTGTGGGGCATCCTCAAATGGAAGGTAGAGGAGCGCAAGGTCTCTAACATCCACCAGCTCCGAATTGTTGTCATGGAGGAGTGGAAGAGGACTCCAATGCCAACCTGTGAAGCTCTGATGAACTCCATGTCCAAGAGGGTGTTTGGAGTTGTTATGTTGGAATACTGCCCTGCAGCCCAGTCTCCAAAGGAAGGGGATCATGCTCTTCTTCAGTATGTCACAGTACATGTTGGCATTCATGGTTCTCTCAATGAACTGTAGATCCCCAGTCCTGGCAGCACTCATGCAGCCCCAGACCATGACACTCCCACCACCATGCTTGACTGTAGGCAAGACACACTTGTCTTTGTACTCCTCACCTGGATGCCGCCACACACGCTTGAAACCATCTGAACCAAATAAGTTTATCTTGGTCTCATCAGATCACAGGGCTTGGTTCCAGTAATCCATGTCCTTAGTCTGCTTGTCTTCAGCAAACTGTTTGCGGGCTTTCTTGTGCATAATCTTTAGAAGAGGCTTCCTTCTGGGTCGACAGCCATGCAGACCAATTTGATGCAGTGTGCGGCGTATAGTATGAGCACTGACAGACTGACCCCCCACCCCTTCAACCTCTGCAGCAATGCTGGCAGCACTCATACCTCTATTTCCCAAAGACAACCTCTGGATATGACGCTGAGCAAATGCACTCAACTTCTTTGGTCGACCATGGCGAGGCGCTGTTCTGAGTGGAACCTGTCCTGTTAAAGCGCTGTATGGTCTTGGCCACCATGCTGCAGCTCAGTTTCAGGGTCTTGGCAATCTTCTTATAGCCTAGGCTATCTTTATCCACTTGCCGACCGCAGTCTGACGGCGACAGAGTGACTCATTATCGCAAACCGCCGTCATATGACGGTGGCTGCGATAACTAGTGCTGTGAGCGCGCTCATTGTGTCTGGGGGGTGGACTCGATCGCTGCCGGCTACCCGCGATGGCGCCTGCAGTGAGAGAACGGAGGTCCGTTCTCATAGAGGGGGAAGGGCGGTGATCATAGGCTTCCTCTATATGGAAGCCGTGAACACTCCCCTTTCCCCAGCTAGGGCAGCCCACACACAGTTAGAACACGCCCAGAAAACACTGTTAACCCTTAGAGCGCCCCCTGCAGGTTAACCCCTTCACTGCCAATGGCATTTACACAGTAATCTGGGCATTTTCATAGCACTGATCGCTGTATAAATGCCAATGGTCCCAAAAAAGTGTCAAAACGGTCGACATGTCCGCTGCAATATCGCAGTACCGCAAAAAATCACAGATCGCCGCCATTACTAGTAAAAAAATAAATAAATAAATAAAAACCCCAAAAATGAATTCTCATCGTCCGTAAACGCGGCAACTCTTGCGCAAACCAATCAATAAACGACGATTGTGATTTTTTTTTAACAAAAATATGAGCAAGAATATAAATCGGCCAAAACCGATGGAAAAAAATATTTTTTTTGGATTTGTATTTTAGCAAAAAGTAAGAAATTTGTTTTTTTTTTTTTTGCAAAATTGTCGCTCTTCTTTTGTTTATAGCGGCGATCAGAATGACGCAGAGGTGATCAAATACCACCAAAAGAAAGCTCTATTTGTTTTTTTTTTAAAGTATGTTTTTATTGATTTTTGACAAAGTATAATTGCAATAATTACATTATTCTTAAAAATCACATGGCAAGGAGATATACAGATTACAACCAAACCAAGGCCGAACATGGCCAACAACATATCTCACAGTAATAGTCCGCCATCCCCTTTGTAAAAGGGGGCGGTTAGAGGAGTTTAACCAAAACCTGTCCCTCCGACCCGGCCGGATCGGTACAGGAGGTCAAAGGAGTGTACAGAAACACAAAACAACTATACTATAACCCAAAAAATTCAACAAATTCAACTAACACTCACCCACACACACACCATCCAATCTTCAGGTCCTCACCCATACACCTCACCTCACCAGCTCCTCGTCGTTATAGGAGAACTCCCCCAACAAAGGGGGAGGGGGGGAAATGACAGACGTCATCAACCGACCCCATTACACAGTCACCCAGGCACTAGTGAGCCGTCCACCGCCCCCTTACTGCTGGGACAACGGGGTGTCTTCCCAAAAGGAATCTCCAATGTCCGGCCAAGGTTGCCAGATCTTGTAAATTTTTTTCGGACACGCTCTGCCCGTGTAGATAAGCTTGTATATGGGTAGGGCTTTATTTACCATTCGATAGAATAATTGCATATCAGGGGCTAATGCATCTTTCCATTTCAGTAAAATCAATTTCCTAGCAAAAAATAACAGTACACGCAGTAGTGTTCTAGCATGAGTTCGGGGTACCAGTTCATTTAATTGGACCAACCTCCGGGGTTTGTGGAACAGGTATTTCCAGGGTATGTTCGAAAAAGGAGAAGAGTGCAGTCCAGTAAGGGCGCAGAACAGGACAGGACCAGAACATGTGCAGACAGTCAGCATGCATTATATCACATCTAGGACATGAGGCAGCAGTGGCAAAACCCATACGTGCCAATCTAGCAGGGGTATAGTGAAGTTGGTGTGTAAACTTAAATTGCGTGTATCTATCATTGGTACTAATGAGGTCTTGAAAGCATACTTCGGAAGCCTCGTCCCAGGACTCTTCAGATAAATCCGGGATTAGCTCCGCCCACTTCCTTTGAGCTTTTTGAAAAGGGCCGCAGTCAGAGGACTGAAAGCGGGAGTAAAGGGTCGTGACTACTTTAGAAATATCAGGCTGATAGAATAATTCTTCCAGCGGTAGCTCTGACAACTCCCGCGTCAGGCCACCTAGCTGCGCCCGTAGAGCATGTCGTAACAACAGGTATTTAAAGAAAAACGTATTGCTTATCTCACATCTGGTCCTTAGATTTTCAAAAGTAACAAACACGTTATTCTGAAAAATGTGACCAACCCGGGTAACACCCAAACGAGTCCACCAACCGGCATCCGGATGACCCAGAAGTTCAGGAAAGTTAAAGTTCTGCCACAAAGGGGCGTTAGGTGATATCCTCCCTACCCCTCCCAACACAACGTTACCCGCATGCCAGGCGAGCCGGGGGACGTCCACAGGGGACTCCCTCAGACACCGCCTGGATGTGGATCTTTGTAAAGCATTCACCGCGGCCTCCTTAGACCCCTCCAGGGCACACACCAGAGAAGCAGACGCATCCCTAGGTGGCTCCCGGAGCAAGTCATACACATACGTGAGCTGAGATGCCAGGTAATATAACCAAAGGTTCGGACATGCCAAGCCTCCATTTTGTCTAGAAGCCTGTAGAGAGGCCCTAGCCGCACGGGGCTGTGCCCCCTGCCACAAAAACTGAAACAAAGTGGAGTCCAGCTTGTGAAAAAACTTTTTAGGTAGAAATACCGGTGCCGCCCTAAATACATATAGAAATTTGGGTAGGAATATAATTTTAAAAATGTTCACCCGACCTATTAAATTAATCGGCAGGGAGGCCCAGGTACGCAGCCTAATTTCCATATCTGAGATTATAGGGGCAATATTAAGAGATTCAAAAGCTGGCATATCATTATGAATCTGAATCCCCAGATACCGGAAGGTGGACTGTATCGTCAGCCGAGACTCAAGCAAGTATCCATAGTCTAAGGTAGGGCCTATTGGGAAAGCAACCGATTTTTCCCAACTGACACGCAACCCAGAGACTTTACCAAAATCCTCAACTACCTCCATTAGTGCCATAAAAGAGCCCTCTGTACCGTCCAGGTAGATCAGGGCATCATCTGCATATAGTGAAATGCTCTCAGTCAAGTCCCCATAACAGATGCCTCCCACCCCTCCAGTCTGCCGAACAGCCAGAGCGAAAGGCTCCATGGCCAGGGCAAACAGGAAGGGCGAGAGCGGGCATCCCTGTCTGGTGCCTCTCTGAAGGGAGAACTCCCCAGAGACATTTTTATTAGTACATACCCTGGCCCTA
>BLSH010139407.1:348723-362422 GCA_018402905.1 Glandirana rugosa
AAGTATTATACATTATTTTGTATTTTGTATTTATTTATTATTATTTGGGAATTGGCATTTTTTATTAACTTATGTAATAACAATAATTATAATTATTATAATTATTTTACTATTTATTTGCGGGGGGTTAGTGTTAGGTCAGGGTTAGGGGTTGGGGTTATTTATTATTTATTTACATATTTTTGTTAGGGTGATAATAGTAGTTCTACTACTACAGATAGTAATAATATATGATTAAATAAATGTAAAATAAATACACAAATAAGTAAAAATAATCAGAAATGAATAATAAATAAATAAATACAATAAAGGATTATTATTCATTTTTTTCTTTGTTCAGGTTTGGGCGTTTATTTATCATTTTATTAATATTATTAATATTAATAACAATAATGTATTCAATTATTTTTTACGGTTAAGGGTTTATTATTATTTATTTATGTTTTATGTTTTATTACATATTATGAATTTATTTTATTTATTTATGATTTTTTTTTTGTTTAGTAATTCCTGTATTTATTTTACATTTTATTTATAATTTATTGCAATTTTTTTTTTTTTTTACATCTTTTCATTTGAGCAGAAATCCATGCAAAAATGCGTCAATGCGCACAAAAACGTGCAAACGGCTCATTTCCATTTATTTCTATGGGGATAAAAACGCGCCAAAACTGCGCAAATCTGCCCGAGTTGAGCTACAACAAAAAGCTCCAGAACTTGTCTGAGCTTCAGGCGTCTTGGAGTGGAGATGTGAGCCGTCTCCATAGAGAATCATTGATCTCTTTTTTCCTCCTCCAGCGTTTTACGGAGCATCGAGATTCCAGCTACAAAACGCTGAGGCGTGCGCCCGTGCGGTGTTCTGCGCTCAGTCGGTGGATGGGTCCTCCGTGCAAAGAGAGTGTAGGGGGAGGAGTTAAGGGGATGTCCTTCTGTAGACAGATAAGGCAGCAGTGATTAGGTAGGGAGTGTGGAGGGAGGGGGGTCATGTGACTCTCATAGACACTCATAGACTCACGTAGACTCAGGCAGAGGAGAGATCGGAGCGATCGGAGAGGGACGAGGACACAGGGTGAGTGTGACAAACCGTGCCGTGTGTGTGCGATGCAGATCGGGATCGTTTGTGTGCGTTCGGGGGGGGATTTGCTGACTTTGCAAAGAAGTTGCAGACAAGGCAACTCTGTGCTCCTTCCAGCTGTATAACATCCATATATATATATATATATATATATATATACATACATACAATGTATCAACATAACATAACATAATAAATATATATATAAACACAATGCATCCATATAACATAACATAACATAACAACATAAGATAACATAACATATATATATATATATATATATATATATAAACACAATGTATCAACATAACATAACAACATAAGATAACATAAGATAACACATATATATATATAAACACAATGCATCCATATAACATAACATAACATAACATAACATAACATAATAAATATATAAACACAATGCATCCATATAACATAACATAACATAACATAATAAATATATAAACACAATGCATCCATATAACATAACATAACATAACATAACATAACATAACATAACATAATAAATATATAAACACAATGCATCCATATAACATAACATAACAACATAAGATAACATAACATCCATATATATATATATACAATGTATCAATCTAGTATATATTCTCTATATACACCATAACAGCTGCAGGGGGGCACCAACACGTGCACTCGATTTCCAGGATCAGTTGGGAAATCGTTGAGATCTGTCGCAGACTGGACCCTACAGATCGGTATTTGCAGTCATTGTATCGATGTTTAAATATCTTACTAATAGCGGCCCATGCACGCTAGCCGATCGATCAGCGATTCAACCAAATCTGCAAAATAATCGCATAGCCATAACTTTCCTTCCGATCAACTTAGACTCAGATTTGATCAGACGGAGACGATCAGCCAGGGGGTGGGATATTATTGATAGATTTACGCTGGGATACTGTTCAGGAAGGCGATGGGATCCAAAACGATCGGATGATGAGATCACACGGTGGATACAGAGATACCCTCCATCGCTTATAATCATACGTTACCATCGGATTTAAAAAACCCACTTCTCGGTGTGCAGCATATCGATCGAACGTGTTGTGGATTGTAGATCGGTTATTCCAATTAGAGGAAGTCGACCGGAAAATAATTCAATCATTTAGAAATAGAGAGAAAAGAATTGGCTGGTGGTAGAAATCGGGGTGGGGTGGGGGGGGGGGGAGGCAAAATATTGGTGGCTGGGAATCCCAGCAATAGATGACAATGAATGTGTGATGTTCATTGTGTCTTGTTGGATGTGCCTAAGGCTGACCACACACTATACAATCTGATTGTACAATCTCCTTTATATCTTCCAACAACTATGTAGTGCCAGAGACTGTATTGTTTAGGTTTGTCCTCATATTTGGTAAATATAAAGAAGATTGCACAATCAGATTGTATAGTGTAGAATGTGCAATCAGATTGTATAGCCTATGGCCTCCTTAAAGAAGACCATACAATCAGATTGTATAGCATATGGCCTCCTTAAAGAAGATTGTACAATCAGATTGTATAGTATATGGCCTCCTTAAAGAAGATTGCACAATCAGATTGTATAGTGTAGAATGTGCAATCAGATTGAATAGCCTATGGCCTCCTTAAAGAAGACTGTACAATCAGATTGTATGCTCTATGGTCTCCTTAAAGAAGATTGTACAATTAGACTGTATAGTGTAGAATGTGCAATCAGATTGTATACCCTATGGCCTCCTTAAAGAAGATTGTACAATTAGATTGTATAGTATATGGCCTCTTTAAAGAAGATTGTACAATCAGATTGTATAGTGTAGAATGTGCAATCAGATTGTATACCCTATGGCCTCCTTAAAGAAGATTGTACAATTAGATTGTATAGCATATGGCCTCCTTAAAGAAGACTGTACAATCAGATTGTATACCCTATGGCCTTCTTAAAGAAGATTGTACAATCAGATTGTATAGCATATGGCGGTCTTGAAGAAGATTGTACAATCAGATTGTGTAGTGTAAATTGTATACTGTATGGCCGCCTTAGAGAAGATTGTACAATCAGATTGTAACGTGTGTGTCACACCCAGTGCATTAGGCTACAGTGAGGAACGCCATGTCAGTCTTTGCCCCCCCCTTCACACCAAAGCATCGCTGGGGGGAATTGTGACACAGAAACGAGTCCCGGCCTGTGTCAGGATATAGAAATCTGTGAAGTGAGCCCCGAGTGTTAGGAATGCGCTGCATGGTCCCCCTACACACGGAGCGCAGATAGACTGTCCGCTGATTGGTGTGACCGAACACAGAGATTATATACTAAAGCCAGATAGAGGTGCCTCTTTTTTTTTGAGGGGGGGGGGGGGGTCAGACAGAGCAGAATAAATGAGGAGATTGCTCCATCCACACAAATATGGAGGAACCCCCCCCCCAATACTGGGACTCCACCACCATCAGAATACTCTGATCAGCATCTGCGGCCAATCAGATCTCCCGCCCTTTATGATGTCACACAATATCAGCGCCATCGTTTCTCAAGTACGGCAAAAAATACACTAAACTTCATTTCCGGGCTCAAAAACAAACAATTTTTTTTTTCCTTCTATCGGTTGAATTGGAAGGGCTTTTTTTTCAGCCAGATTAACTTTGTAACTTATCAGCCACTTTTTTTGTAAAATATAAAAGATGAGGACGCGCCGAGTCAATAGATACCCAACACGACCAGCCTGAAAATGGCGTGTGCGCCCGTGAAACTGCTGTACCCCATATTCCCCATAGGTGGCGCTTTAATAGCCCCCTACAGGTCAGCAGTGTGGAGATCACAGTGAATAAGGGGTGGAGGATTGTTGCTCTCGCTCCAGAGTTGGTGGAAATAACATAATGTGTAGCACAATCAATGTTTTTGTATGTATGGGGGCGGGGGGTGGCTCCCAATTTTTTTTGGGGGGGGGGGGGGGGTTGGTTTAAGTGTTTTTGTATATATATATATATATTTTTTTTTTTTTACACTTTTTTCACTAAACGTTATTTGTTATTACATGGGGGCCAAGATTCCCTTATGTCAGGTGTGCTCAATCTGTGGCCCTCCGGCTGTTACAGAGTCCCATGACGCATTGCAAGGCTGACAGTTACAAGTATGACCCTCAAAGGCAGAGGCATGCTGGGACTTGTAGTTCCGCAACAGCTGGAGGGCCGCAGGTTGAGCACCCATGCCTTATGTGATATGATTTGTGGTGACGGGTTCTCTTTAAGGAGACATCAGGGAGTCTGTTAGACCCCTTGATATTTCATCTGCTTTCCATGGAAGCTAATGGAGCACAGATCACGCTGTATTAGCTTCTTTCCCAGCCGCAGCGGCCAGGGAAAGTGCCGGCTGAACCCGGAGGTGATGTAATACACCACGCTTTTCAGCTCTTACTAGGTGAATGGACGTTCGTTGCTCTTCCTCTCCACTATCTGGTGGTGTCCACCATGCCAGTCTGGGGTCTGCAGGTGCTACAGGAAACCTGGCGGTGGGGGCAAGCAGGAAGGGAAGGTGGCGCACAACCAGGGCCATCTTTAATATTGAATGGATTCCTGGGCAAACATTTTCTTGGGTCCTCCCGAATCCTCTTGTCAACTATCTGTGGGCAGTGCAGGCTCAAAGGGCAGCTGCTTTGGGCCCCACATCTAGAGTTGCCACCTCATCCCTTTAATCCAGAACACATATGAATTACACAAGTTGCTAAATTAATGCAGATAAGGCATCAAGTGAGTTTAATTACCACCTTAATCAGCCATAGAACCTGTGTAATTATTATGTGACCTGGATTAAAGGGATTAGGTGCCAACCGTACCCACAACAATGACTGGGCCCGGGGCAGCTGCCCCTTTTGCCCTGCATTAAAGACGGCCCTGTGCACAACTGGGGGTGCATGGAAGCTGCCCGATCGCTTTCACCTGACAGCTGACTGCTGCTGACATACGAAATACATTGGTGGCAGCAAAAGGGTTAAAGCCGATCGTATGACAGCAATGAATACATCCGCTCCGGGAAGGATAGATCCCGTTTACACCAACTCCAACTTTGAAATCATGCGACTTCACTTGAAAATGCATGGTTTTTAAAAGCGCATATCAGTGCGACTTAGCAGTAGATGTCTATGTGAGTCACACCTGAAATCGCCAAAATCAGCGCAGGAACTTCTTTTTCTAATCAGTGCTGCACCGCAAAGTCGGCATGGCACCAATTTGAACAGTTGCATTGCCAACAATAGGGTGCGATTTGTCATGCAGTTTGGACCCATCAAATCGCATGACAAGTTGCACCGGTGGCTCTAATAGGCTTCAAAATAGGGTGGAATCGGGGCGCAGAGAGTGCGCTCTCAGTCCACCCAGGTGTGTTACAACAGCGAATTAATATTTGCTATTCTAACACTGATTTTCCACCCGGCCAATCCGGATGCAGGTCTGAGACCCGTTTCCTGTTTGGCCGAAAAGAGAAGCATTGCGATTGGCCGCCGAGGAGGAGGGAGGATGGCCACCGTGATGGCTGCAGGGGAAGAGGAAGCCCCTTCTTTTCAATAACACCCGTTCAAATTGGTTTGACTTAAAGTTGCAGCAACTTTGAAAAGGTGCCTGCACTACTTTTGATGCGACTTTGATCCACGGAATGTAAAATTGCACCAAAAGCTGCATCAAAATTGTGGCCTAAAACTGGCCATACACCTGTAGGATTTCCATTTGAACGTTCATACAAAAATCGCTTTTCTTCGATGATCCTTTTCAGTTTTCAACGTTTGATTTCAATAAGTGATGCATTGCCCATGTGGACTACGGTACATTCAATTATTCTCAACTGGTAACCGCATTCGCTGTTAGAATGACGTTCGTTCCGATAAAAAGCGAGGGTGATTTTCCAACCCTTGTGGCACTGCAATTGAAAGCAAACATCGATTTGTCCCCGTTAACTATCAGGAAATCGAAACAAATGGAAAAATTGTTTCCCAATAAAAGAGAACTCTCAGCTGACCCGTGATATGACAGTATGATAAATACCGTGTACATCCCCCCATCTATACATATATAGTCAGAATTCATGGAAGCGGACAGAGGCGCCATTCACAGGACGGTAACATGACACAGCCTCGTCTCGGCTGCTTTTTTAGGATGTGGACAAACCAGTTTTTCTGCACGGGTACCGGTGGGAATTCTGCACTGTGAGGACGTGTGGAGGGCCCCTCCAGCCCAGGATAAAGGTGAGGAGGATGTGGGTGCCTGGAGGGGGGAATGTGAGCTCTTGGGGCCAGTCCTCCTGTAGAGAGGTCACAGTCAGATCGTTTTACTTCCACAGATCTTTACATACTCTGCATCTTTCAAGGTCTTATACAGTCAAGTCCATAAATATTTTTGAAATGGATATGAAATGAAACAAACAAGATGTGCTTTAACTGCAGACTTTCAGCTTTAATTTGAGGGTATTTACATCCAAATCAGGTGAACGGTGTAGGAATTACAACAGTTTGTATATGTGCCTCCCACTTTTTAAGCGACCAAAAGTAATGGGACAGATTAACAATCATAAATCAAACTTTCACTTTTTAATACTTGGTTGCAAATCCTTTGCAGTCAATTACAGCCTGAAGTCTGGAATGCATAGACATCACCAGACGCTGGGTTTCATCCCTGGTGATGCTCTGCCAGGCCTCTACTGCAACTGTCTTCAGTTCCTGCTTGTTCTTGGGGCATTTTCCCTTCAGTTTTGTCTTCAGCAAGTGAAATGCATGCTCAATCGGATTCAGGTCAGGTGATTGACTTGGCCATTGCATAACATTCCACTTCTTTCCCTTAAAAAACTCTTTGGTTGCTTTCGCAGTATGCTTTGGGTCATTGTCCATCTGCACTGTGAAGCTCCGTCCAATGAGTTCTGAAGCATTTGGCTGAATATGAGCCGATAATATTGCCCGAAACACTTCAGAATTCATCCTGCTGCTTTTGTCAGCAGTCACATCATCAATAAATACAAGCGAACCAGTTCCATTGGCAGCCATACATGCCCACGCCATGACACTACCACCACCATGCTTCACTGATGAGCTGGTATGCTTTGGATCATGAGCAGTTTCTTTCCTTCTCCATACTCTTCTCTTCCCCTCACTCTGGTACAAGTTGATCTTGGTCTCATCTGTCCATAGGATGTTGTTCCAGAACTGTGAAGGCTTTTTTAGATGTTGTTTGGCAAACTCTAATCTGGCCTTCCTAGTTTTGAGGCTCACCAATGGTTTACATCTTGTGGTGAACCCTCTGTATTCACTCTGGTGAAGTCTTCTCTTGATTGTTGACTTTGACACACATCCACCTACCTCCTGGACAGTGTTCTTGATCTGGCCAACTGTTGTGAAGGGTGTTTTCTTCACCAGGAAAATAATTCTTTGGCCATCCACCACAGTTGTTTTCCGGGGTCTTCCGGGTCTTTTGGTATTGCTGAGCTCACCGGTGCGTTCTTTCTTTTTAAGGATGTTCCAAACAGTTGACTTGGCCACACCTAATGTTTTTGCTATCTCTCTGATGGGTTTGTTTTGGTTTTTCAGCCTAATGATGGCTTTCTTCACTGATAGTGACAGCTCTTTGAATCTCATATTGAGAGTTGACAGCAACAGATTCCAAATGCAAATAGCACACTTGAAATTAATTCTGGACCTTTTATCTGCTCCTTGTAAATGGGATAATGAGGGAAAAACACACACCTGGCCATGGAACAGCTGAGCAGCCAATTGTCCCATTACTTTTGGTCCCTTTAAAAAGTAGGAGGCACATATACAAACTGTTGTAATTCCTACGCCGTTCACCTGAACCTGATTTGGATGTAAATACCCTCAAATTAAAGCTGAAAGTCTGCAGTTAAAGCACATCTTGTTAGTTTCATTTCAAATCAATTGCAGTAGTGTATAGAGCCAAAAACATTAGAATTGTGTTGATGTCACAATATTTATGGATCTGGCTGTATATACTCTGATACAATGTATCTAAAACCACAGTGTTTGTTAGTTTTGGATGAAATGCAGAAGGGTTAGGACCTCTATTGGGTGCTTTTGCTTTTATTTTGTTGTTTTCTCTCCTGAAGACACAAAGTGAGAGGAAGAGCTCATAAATATCTGTGCGTTGTGACAACGCATGCCTAAACACACTTATTAACACATATGCCGCAATGCATGGCAATGCTATTCATTGTACAGTAGAGCACAATGCACTGCACCACAATGCATATCCCATCATTTACATTTTTTTATGTATAGTGGTGCGTTGGCAGCCCATTCACAATGAATAAGCTGCCTTATGAATGGGCTGCCTTGTGAGTGGATTGGCTTATGAATGGATCGGTCTATGAATGGGATATCTTATCACATTGCGCATTACTATATAGTATATGCATTACCATACTGCACCACAATCATTCACATTTTTAATGCATAGTGATGCATTGGGAGCCCATTCATAATGAATGGGCTGCTTTATGATTGGACTGGCTTATGAATGGACTGCTTTATGAATGGACTGGCTTATGATTGGATTGGCTTATGAATGGATTGGTCTACGAATGGGATGCCTTATCACATTGTGCATTACTATATAGTATATGCATTACCGTACTGCACCACAATCATTCACATTTTTCATGCATAGTGATGCATTGGCAGCCCATTCATAATGAATGGACTGCTTTATGAATGGACTGGCTTATGAATGGCATGTCTTATCACATTGGTGGTGCATGGGCAGCCCATTCATAATGAATAGGCTGTCTTAGGAGTGGGCTGCCTTATGCATTGGCTACTCTATGAATAGGCTGGCTTATAAATAGGCTGCCTTACGAATGGACTACCTCATTGAATTGTGCATTAACATGTTGCATTAATGCATATTGGTGCATTAGCAGCCCATTCATAATGAATTGGCTGCTTTATGAATGGGCTGGCTTATGAATAGGCTGGCCTGTGAATGAATTGGCTTATGAATGGGATGCCTTCTCACATTGTGCATTAACATACTGCAATGGATATCCCATCATTAACATTTTTTATGCATAGTGGTGCTTGGCAGCCTATTCAAAATGAATTGGCTGCATTATGAACGGATTGGCTTATGAATGGGCTGCCTTATGAATGGATTAGCTTATGAATGGGATGCCTTCTCGCGTAGTGCATTAACATATGTGCATTGATGCACTACACCATAATGCATATCCCCTCATTTACTTATTGTCATAATGAATAGGCTGTCTTATGAATGGGCTGCCTTATAAATGGGCTACTTTATGAATTGGCTGCCTTATGAATTGGCTGCCTTATGAATTGGCTGCCTTATGAATGGGCTGCCTTATGAATGGGCTGCCTTATGAATGGGCTGCCTTATGAATGGGCTGCCTTATGAATGGGCTGCCTTATGAATGGACTGCCTTACGAATGGACTGCCTTATCACATTGTGCATTAACGCTCTGCAAGGGAAAGCTAAAGTGTAAATGGTCCCGAAATTCCTCCATCTTCCTTTGGCAGTTGTCACCAGAACAAGTGTCTCAATTGGAAGAATTCTCCTTTACAAAATTTTGGATTTTCCATCACATTCATCCTCAGTGACATTGGTCATCTTAAGAACAAATGAGGAGGGGTGAAACGGACTTGCATCCATTACAACCTTGTGATGTGTTGGGAGCCCATTCAATAGAATCGTGCTTCCTTACCGTGACACCATACTATATTATAGGCCCAGTTCTTGAGACTCTGTTAATTCCGCCCATGGTCTGCATTTGGCCCCGGTCACTTTACAAGTGGGCTTGCCCAAATCATGCTCACTTTAAAGTTGGCACCCTCCACACACCCCTCTAAATACCCAGGGACCACCCATGATGCCAACTTTACTGGTTGGTCCTGCCAAGATCCCACCTCCAAATACATAGGGACTACCCATCACATCCACTTTACTGGTTGGCTCTGTCCAGACTCCACCTCTAAACACACAGACACCACCCACCATGTCCACTTCACAGGGACTAGCCATCATGTCCACTTTACTGGCTTGCCCCATCTAGATCACACTTCTAAATATGCAGGGACCACCTATCACATCCACTTTACTGTTTGGCCCTGCCCAAATCCCACCTATAAATAACCAGGAACCACCCATCACGCCCACTTTACTGGTTGGTCCTGCCCAAATCCCACCGCTAAATACATAGGGACCAGCCATCGTGCCCATTTTTCTAGTTGGCCTCGTCCAGATCCCACCTCTAAATACAAAGGGACCACCCATAACACCCAGTTTACTAGTTTGTTCTGCCTACAATCCACCTCTAAATACCCAGAGACCACCCATACTGCCCATTTTATTGATTGGACCTGCCCAGATTCCACCTCTAAATACATAGGGACTAACCCTCATGCCCAGTTTACTGGTTGACCCTGTCCAGATCCCACTTGTAAATACGCAAACACCACCAATCATGTCCATTTTATTTGGCTCCGCCCAGATCCAACCTCTAAATACCCAGAGACCACCCATCAAGCCCACTTTACTGGTTGGTCTCGCCTAAATTCCACCTCTAAATCCATAGGTCCAGCCATTTTCACCACTGCAATGGTTGGCCCCATCCAGATTGCACCTCTTAATACCCAGGGACCACCCAGAACGCCCACTTTACTGATTGATCCTGCCTACATTCCACCCCGTAAATCCATAAGGACCATCCATCACATCCACTTTATTGGTTGACTCTGCCCAGATCCCACCTCTAAATACCCAGGGACCACCCATAACAATCACTTTAATAGTTGGTCCTGCCTAGATTCCTACCTCTAAATCTATAAGGACCATCCATCATGTCCACTTTATTGGTTGGCTTCACCCAGATCCCACCTCTAAATACATAGGGACCAGCCATCATACCCACTTTACTGGTTCCACCCAGGCCCTGTCTACAAATATGTAGGGACCTCCCATTAGCAGCCCCCACTTCCAACAATTATTACTTTAGTGAGTTACTGTGCATGCAACTCCAATAAGGTTCATGCTGTGATCCCAGGAGATGGCCCAGGACACAGCATTGGTAGCACAGAGGGGTTAGATACAGGACTGTCCTGGCAAATTTGGGACAGGCGGCATATGTACAAGACACGGCAAAATAAAACCAGGGAAAGCTGAAGGTCATAACCATTTCATGTTCCATGGAATATATGGGTTTGGTACACTCTTGGTTCATGCTGCCTTTCTAAGTTTATGTAGCCATGGACATCACTGTGTGTTTATTAGTGCTTTGTGCTTATTACATCATGTGTGTTCATCGAATGTTATACATGCGGTGTCTTCTTCCTTTATTATAAGGGTGGGAACGCTCACCATAGGGACTCTCCGTTGTGTGGGTATACAGTATATTCAATGATACATTGGAACAGCAATTTTTTGTTTTCCGTTTTAGAATTCATTTTTTGAAGGGCCCTAAAATACATTTTGAAATTCTTTTGTAGAACTTTTTTTCAGTTCTGTCCCCTCTTCCCCCATTCCAGCTCAGCTCTCTCCCCTCCCCCTACATCTATTCACAGTCTCCCTATTTACACAGAGGACACAATGCAGCTGTTACCAAAACCTCTTCTCTCCATCCAACATTCTTCTCTCCATCCAAAACCTCCTGAACATATGAATCACCCCTAACTCCGACTACTAAATACATTTAGCTCAGACCACAAAATACCCCCAAATCCAACTCCGACCTCAAAATACCCCCAACTCCGACCACAAAATACCCCCAACTCCGACCACAAAATACTCCCAACTCCGACCACAAAATACTCCCAACTCCGACCACAAAATACTCCCAACTCGAACTTCAAAATACCCCCAACTAGAACCACAAAATACCCCTTACTCCGGCCACAAAATTCTCCCAACTCGAACTACAAAATGCACCAAACTACGACTACAAAATACACCCAAATCCAACTTCCAGAGACTGGATGTGCTGTGTAGATGGTTAAAGAAAGAACATATTAGAGTAGATGGCCAAAGACTGGATATACCACAGTAGATGGCCTGGACATATAGTAGATGGTCAGAGACCGTATATACTATAATAGATGTTTAAAGACTAAACATACTACAGTAGATGATCAAAGAATGGACAGGTTATAGTAGATGGCTAAAGACTGGACATAATACAGTGGATTGTCAAAGACTGCATATACTATAGTAGATGGTCAAAGGCTGGACAATACAGTAGATGGTCAGAGACTGGACATACTACAGTAGATGGTCGGAGACTGGACATACTACAGTAGATGGTCAGAGACTGGAAATACTACAGTAGATGGTCAGAGACTGGACATATTACAGTAGATGGTCAGAGACTGGACATATTACAGTGGATGGTCAAAGACTGGACATACTACAGTAGATAGTCAAAGGCTGGACAATACAGTAGATGGTGAGAGACTGGACATACTACAGTAGATGGTGAGAGACTGGACATACTACAGTAGATGGTCAGAGACTGGACATACTACAGTAGATGGTCAGAGACTGGACATACTACAGTAGATGGTCAGAGACTGGACATACTACAGTAGATGGTCAGAGACTGGACATACTACATTAGATGGTCAGAGACTGGACATACTACAGTAGATGGTCAGAGACTGGACATACTACAGTAGATGGTCAGAGACTGGACATACTACAGTAGATGGTCAAAGACTGGACATATTACAGTGGATGGTCAAAGACTGGACATACTACAGTGGATGGTCAAAGACTGGGCATACTACAGTAGATGGTCAAAGACTGGACATACTACAGTAAATGGTCAGAGACTGGACATATTACAGTAGATGGTCAGAGACTGGACATATTACAGCAGATAGTCAAAGACTGGATATACTACAGTAGATGGTCAGAGACTGGACATACTACAGTAGATGGTCAGAGACTGGACATACTACAGTAGATGGTCAGAGACTGGATATACTACAGTAGATGGTCAGAGACTGGACATACTACAGTAGATGGTCAGAGACTGGATATACTACAGTAGATGATCAGAGACTGGACATACTACAGTGGATGGTCAAAGACTGGACATACTACAGTAGATGGTCAAAGACTGGGCATACTAGACTGGATGGTTAAAGACTGGATATACAGTAGATGGTCAAAGACTGAACATACAACAGTAGATGGTCAGAGACTGGATATACTACAGTAGATGGTCAGAGACTGGACATACTACAGTAGATGGTCAGAGGCTGGACATACTACAGTAGATGGTCAAAGACTGGGACATACTACAGTAGATGGTCAAAGATTGGGCATACTAGACTAGATGGTTAAAGACTGGATATACTACAGCAGCCAATCAGAAACTAGACATAGTACAAGTGGATGGACAGAGAATGGATATAGTACAGTAGACGGTCCGAGACTTTGGAAATACTACAGGAAATGGTCAGATAGTCAGACAGGTGTGGTTGAAGAGAGACCTCCTGCAGGAGACAGTCAGAGATTGGGGACACATTGCAATAGACTGCCCAAGATTGCAGGCCCCTACAGCCCCCTTCAAATTACTGGCACCAAATCTGATATTCCTTTCAGCAAGATCCATCTTAAAAGCT
>BLSH010139407.1:362432-375505 GCA_018402905.1 Glandirana rugosa
GACAGGTCAGAAAAAATAAAGTGAAAAACATATGAGAAAAAAAAATAAACTCGAAAATTCTACCTAGAACGACTTTCCTTATAGTCTAAACCACGGTCATTAAACTTCCCCCGACATCCCCGGACGTTAGAACCCGTCAGATAACGTTACACAGGGGTTAGAGACTGACAGAGGACGTCCTCCAGAGAGAAGTTGGTGTGGACAGACTGATAGACTGGTAAAGGACATCATAAAGGTTTCAGAGCCTGGCAGATGACAAATACTACAGGAAATGGTCAGATAGTCAGACAGGTGTGGTTGAAGAGAGACCTCCTGCAGGAGACAGTCAGAGATTGGGGACACATTGCAATAGACTGCCCAAGATTGCAGGCCCCTACAGCCCCCTTCAAATTACTGGCACCAAATCTGATATTCCTTTCAGCAAGATCCATCTTAAAAGCTCAAATAAAAAAAAAGAGTATACAAAAAGTGAAATAAAAAAGACTGGACAGCCCAGAGAGAGACAAAACATGTGGAAATTGAACCTTACTGGTCCAGCGCTCAAAGTCCCCCAGAAATAGAAGACAGACACCCATACAAGTCTATAATACACCGTATACAAACAGAACAAATCCAATTACATTATTCATGTCTGTATAGAGAGCCTTCTCCTCTACATACAGACCGTCTGATCCTCACATCGCTCACATTCTATGGGGGGAAAGGGGTTAAAGGGAACTCTGGAAAATGGTTGCATCTCCTCCTCCATTAATGGGCAGCGTGGACTCCCGGGGATTACAGACACACAAATATTTATATGAATTTCCCATTAACGCTCCGCTTATAACATCCAGAGCTGGGGAGATGAGACAAAGCTGGCTTTATTCCTGTACACAGCCGCCTCCTTTCCTTCACATCTGCCAGTTGCTTGGACGCCACATGTGTCTCTCAGCTATGGCTGACCCTGTATAGGTGATCAGCACACATCCTTGGCCACCAGCTTTTCCAGTAACAGTTCTCAGAATTCTTCTGCCCCTGGAAATGCAGCGATGGGCAATAAAATATCATATCATAGCCCCATCCCCTTCTAGGAGTGTCTAATTACTGTCTGTGCTGGCCCAGCTCCTCCACCCCTTTCCTCGCTAAATACCCTTTATGTAGCTTCCAGGGAAGGAGCAAAAGGAATACTATAGAGTGACAGCTCTGAGTCTGATAAAATAACTTGCACTAAACAGGAGGGGAGGACAGATGGAGTAATCAAATCACATAGTAAACAAGTTGTACAGGGCCAAAGCCACCACTAGATGTCAGCATACTACAGAACCATAATAACCAGATGCAGTTCAATACTAAAAAGTGGGAGAGAACAGGACCTTAGGCTAAATCCAACCCCAAACCCCGCTACAGCCATAGAAAGTGTGCAGTATGTCCAGCTGGGTTTCCGTATTGTGAGCCCTTGCCCCAGATCAGGCCTTGTGACTTTACTTTCTTGATTTATAGATTTGAAGTGCCAAAGTGGGTCAGCAAAACAGCCCGGGAACCGGCATATTCAGAAGGAAGTTGGTGACTCTAAAATTTGCTCCATTATAAAGTTTCAAAAGTATAACCTAAGGGGGTGTATTTATAATAAAATTCTCATAGCTATTCCTCCAGTGAAAGGTGCATTTGTTCTGGATGAATGGAGTAAATAGAATTTTCTGCTAAAGGTCGAATATTATTCACCCCTATATAAAAAAAAAAAAAAAAAGTGTAATACTGCATAATGTCCACTAGATGGAGCTGAGGTTCTTAAGAATAAATATGATCGTCTGCGCCATCTAGTGGCCATAATGTGATATTTTACTGAACCACATTTTTAAGCGGTGTCGCAAAACATGTCGTCACGCTGACGGGACCACTATCCAGTACCTGCATTGCAGACACCAGGAGCGAACGTACCGGTGAGAGCTCTTGCTGCGGCCCCTCCCTGCCTTGGTCTCTGCATACTAGTGAGGCAGATGTCACCTCCATTGCACAGCCCACACCATCTCCAGTGGCTCTGTGAGGACACTGTGGTTCGATCTCCTTCCGGATCACACATCACTATAGCCCAGGGAAACCTCCGGTTCCACCAGGGAGGACTGTCAACCAGCCTGTATAGCAACAAGCATCCCGGCTCCTTCCCAAGCCTGCCATGGTTTTATATGTAAGTCTTCAATAAACTTTCTACTTTTTTATAGTAACCCAGGCTGGTCCTGTTTTTTTACCAATTTCAACAAAGACAATATTGCTGTTTTTTACTTTGGTGTTAAAAACTGACAGTGGGCAACACTGCACACAAGCGCCCTTGGGTTCAAATTTCCTTTATTAAAAGTATAACCTAAGGGGGTGTATTTATAATAAAATTCTCATAGCTATTCCTCCAGTGAAAGGTGCATATGTTCTGGATGAATGGAGTAAATAGAATTTTCTTCTAAAGGTCGAATATTATTCACCCCTATATATATATAAAAAAAAAAAAAAAAAAGTGTAATACTGCATAATGTCCCCTAGATGGAGCTGAGGTTCTTAAGAATAAATATGATCGTCTGCGCCATCTAGTGGCCATAATGTGATTTTTTACTGAACCACATTTTTTTAACAAAGGAATAACATTCGCACTAGCAGTTTCTTTGGACAAATAGCTATGCAAATAGTTTTTTTTTGTTTTTGTTTTTTTAAAGATGCCCCTAATTATACAGTGCTTAAAGGCTAAGTCCACCTTCCCCCCCCCCCCAAAGAAAAAGTAGTAAACGCAGAAAAGATGATCACGTGGTCGATCTGCATTTGGTACTTTTTTGCATTAAAGCCTGCAGAGCATTGCACCCACCATCAGTGTGTCAAGGTTTTTGCAGTATTTGCCCCCAGCCTCCCACTACCATACGGAGGTACAGAGCTTCTGTTATGGGGCTGGGTGACGTGACGTCATCACGCTGCTGCAGTTGCAGATGGGACTTGTAGTATCATTATTTCCAGGCCTTGATAATGCAGCTGTATAGGCAGAGCCAAAAAAAAGCAGGATCCCCCCAGGAAGATGCAAGGTGCCTCTGGACTAAAATTGAGGTGACCTCATCGCGCTGCTGCAGTTGCAGATGGGACTTGTAGTATCATTATTTCCAGGCCCTGATAATGTGGCTGTACAGCTGACGCCTTGATAATGCAGCTGTATAGGCAGAGCTCGAGAAAAAAAGCAGGATCCCCCCAGGAAGATGCAAAGTGCCTCTGGACTAAAATTGTGGTGACGTCATAGCGCTCTGCGGTTCAAGATGGGACTTGTAGTATCTTTATTTCAAGGCCTTTATAATGCAACTGTATAGGCAGAGCCAAGAAAAAGCAGGATCCCCCCAGGAAGATGCAAAGTGCCTCTGGAATAAAATTGTGGTGACGTCATAGCGCTCTGCAGTTGAAGATGGGACTTGTAGTATCTTTATTTCAAGGCCTTGATAATGCAGCTGTATAGGCAGAGCCATAAAAGCAGGATCCCCCAGGAAATTGCACCCCACTATTGAGATGGGGGGGAGGGGGGTATGCAACCATGTTTCCTGTTCACCCTTGTTATGGTGGGATGTGACATGAAACATTGAAACATGGTCCATAGGGTGGATTGTGCCTTTTGGAACTTCCTCTTTCTTGGAAGTAAAATGATAAAAGCCCCTGAGCTCCCATCCCTCCCTTCTGTCTATGAGGAGCATTGTGGGTGTTTCATGTCATTAGAGACTGACCAGAAAGGCAGAAAAGAGATAGGAAGAGTTCCAGCCAGGAACAGCAAACATACAATGACACTCCACATGGAAACAGAGATATTTGGAGTGCGCAGAGATAAGACTATTTATGGTTGGCTTGTCTATTTGTACCCTATAGATAATAGATAGTAAGACGACTCCTGCGGCACTGCCTCCTATCAGCAATGTTAACCATGAAGGAGTTGAGTGACCGGTAAACTTCCATCAATATTCATTGGCTTTCCTGGTGAAAATGCTGCGCCAGGCTCCCTTCTTGCCGCTCACATGATAAACTCTCAGTCCTTTCCTGATTGGAAGGGTTCAGCCACGCTGAAGTCTAATCCTCTCATTCCACAGAGGTCACGTGACCTAATGAATGCAGCTTTTTGAGCAGCACTGAAGGGAACATGGAGCAGCACCTTCCCCACAAAAAGAGCTACTTCTGCCCTCCTGCCTTGCCATACCAATACCACAGCTAGGAGGCTTCGCCCCAATACTGGAATGTCAGCTCAGTGTCACTCACTAGATATAGAATGGCGTGAACCCCCCTCTACAGGTAGTCCTGGGATATGCACCCCCAACTACAACTGTGATTATAAGAGTTGTCTCATTTACTTCATGTAGTTCAGCGGGAGAAGTGAGACCCCCTAACAGGAGGGCCAGAGATTGAATATGTCATTCACTGCTGTAGATAACTGCATAGAGCTGTATATGGGGCAGTCACTTGGTAATATGCAGAATACTACCCATACTACTCATACCCATAACTATACTACCCATACCAATACTGCCCACAGTACTCATACCCATAACTATACTACCCATACTAATACTGCCCATAGTACTCATAACCATAACTACACTACCCATACCAACACTACCCATACTACTCATACCCATACCAATACTACCCATACTACTCATACCCATAACTAAACTACCCATACCAATACTACCCATACTACTCATACCCATAACTATACTACCCATACCACTCACATCCATAACTATACTACCCATACCAATACTACCCATACTACTCACATCCATAACTATACTACCCATACCAATACTACCCATACTACTCATACCCATAACTATACTACCCATACCAATACTGCCCATAGTACTCATACCCATAACTATACTACCCATACTAATACTGCCCATAGTACTCATAACCATAACTACACTACCCATACCAACACTACCCATACTACTCATACCCATACCAATACTACCCATACTACTCATACCCATAACTATACTACCCATACTACTCATACCCATAACTATACTACCCATACCAATACTACCCATACTACTCATACCCATAACTATACTACCCATACCACTCACATCCATAACTATACTACCCATACCAATACTACCCATACTACCCATACCCATACTACTCTCACCCATAACTATACTACCCATATCAATGCAACCCATACTACTCATACCCATAACTATACTACCCATACCAACACTACCCATACTACTCATACCCATACCAATACTACTCATACCCATAACTATACTACCCATACCAATACTACTCATACCCATAACTATACTACCCATACCACTCACATCCATATCTATACTACCCATACTACTCATACACATAACTATACTACCCATACCAATACTACCCATACTACTCATACCCATAACTATCCTACCCATACTACTCATACCCATAACTATACTACCCATACCAATACTACCCATACTACTCATACCCATAACTATACTACCCATACTAATACTACTCATACCCATAACTATGTGTACTTTATGCTTGGCTTCTCTCCCTGTGCTTCTGATCTTGCTTATCCTGGGTGTGATCATGTACTCATATGGGGTCTGTTAGCGATCTACTGTATGTCTGACAAATGTTTAGTCAGTCCACATGACCTAGGTGTGTGCAATAATAGTGTTACTAATTAATGTTGCTGCTCTTAATAAGGTGCCATGTGCCTTTAAGGAATAGTGTAGTGTGAGTAAAGAGCGCTACGTGCTACTTATGAGTACTAGTGCTGCCTATGTGCAAATGAATTGTGATAAATACTTGCTTTTGTGCCCTAGTGTTTCTTATGTACAGGTAATGGAAAAAATGGAAAAAAATATATAAAATCATGTCTGTGTCCCTAAGCCAAACCATTGGCCCACCGGTGACTTTCAGTGATGTGTAAATTAAAATCATATAGTGGTCATGATTGTACAATTACAGCATCTCAGTTTAAAGTACATGAACAGTATGAGTAGCAGATGTTAAGTTCATCCAAAATACATTTAAATGAGCCCTTCCTTTATAATCTTATATATGAGTCTTCTTAACCACAGTTCATACAGCAGTCTTCTTAACAAACGTGCCCATAAAGTGCCAAGTGCTTGATAAATATCTGTGCGATATTTTTGGTGCAATCCATGCTCCCCCTCCTGCACTTCCCCGCACTCACCAGAAAGTTGGGACTTCCACTACAGAAGTCAGATGCGCTCTATGGTGTGTCTGGGGCTTGTAGTACCACGGATCGATTCCCATCAATAGCGGTCACCACTGTAGTTAGGTTTAGTCCAAAGTGGAGCTTTGGCTGAGGGTTGAGGCATCAGCAAAGTCAGGGAGGCCAGGTGAGCACAAAAGTCTTGGCAGCAAGGCATCATTTGTGTGGATTCATTCCCTGGCTGCATGCTTTGCCTGCTGAACAACTGGATGTCTGGACTTTTGCCTGACAATTCTATATTCCTCTGCCAGTCTATGGACGACCCCTGCCTGGCTCTGACTACTCCTGATTTTGTACCTTGCTGCCAAGACTTTTGTGCTGACCTGGCCTCCCTGACTTTGCTGATGCCTCAACCCTCAGCCAAAGCTCCACTTTGCACTAGACCTAACTACAGTGGTGACCGCTATTGATGGGAATACAAGCCCCAGACACACCATAGAGCGCATCTGACTTCTGTAGTGGAAGTACCAACTTTCTGGTGAGATTATAATTGTATAATCATGATGACCACTATATGATTTTAATTTACACATCACTGAAAGTCACCGGTGAGCCAATGGTTTGGCTTAGGGACACAGACATGATTTTATATTTTTTTTTTCCATTTTTTCCATTACCTGTACATAAGAAGCACTAGTAGTTCCTTAATTGTATTTTATCTTAATTTCACTTTAAATATTTTTTCAGAAAGCTGTCAAACCAAGGGCACAAAAGCAATTATTTATCACAATTCATTTGCACATAGACAGCACTAGTGAGTAAAGTAGCACGGAGCGCTCTTTACTCACACTACACTATACCCATAACTATACTACACATACCAATACTACCCATACCCATAACTATACTACCCATACCAATACTACCCATACCCATAACTATACTACCCATACCAATACTACCCATAACTATACTACCCATACTACCCATACCCATAACTATACTACCCATACTAATACTACCCATACCCATAACTATACTACCCATACCAATACTACCCATACCCATACCAATACTACCCATAACTATACTACCCATACTACCCATACCCATAACTATACTACCCATACCAATACTACCCATACCCATAACTATACTACCCATACCAATACTACCCATACCCATAACTATACTACCCATACCAATACTACCCATAACTATACTACCTATACCAATACTACCCATACCCATAACTATACTACCCATACCAATACTACCCATACCCGTAACTACTACCCATACCAATACTACCCATAACTATACTACCCATACCCATAACTATACTACCCATAACTATACTACCCATACCCATAACTATACTACCCATAACTATACTACCCATACCCATAACTATACTACCCATACCAATACTACCCATAACTATACTACCCATAACTATACTACCCATACCAATACTACCCATAACTATACTACCCATACCAATGCTACCCATACCCATAACTGTCTTAATTACCCATACGTATACTACCCACCCATACAAATATCCATCTCAATGGGCTACTCTACATTCAAGAAATACGGGGGAAGGAGTCTTTGGGGCATTTAAAAGATTCCAAGACACCAAACTGTATGCTGCTGTGGCACCCTGCAATTTTGCGCATGCTAAAAGGTACATGTGTGTCAATGTTTTGGGTTGCAATTAAGAATCAATAGCATCCCCCCCCCCCCCCATATCTGCTAGAGAGCAGACATGCGGGGGTGGAAAGTGCAAAATAGTGCGCATGTCCCCGACACACATGGATGAGCACCAAGCCTTCGATGTCAATGGAGCCCACGGCTGCAATCACACTGTAGCATTTTTTTTTAACCGTGAACAATACTCTCAGATCAAAAAGCCGCATGAGCTACTTTGCTGCATTTTCCAGGCCTAGGCTGCCAATTTAAATAAATGTGTGTGGTGACACAGCACACAATAACATACACATGCATGGAGCGATACATACTGTATGCATGGGGCGTTACATACTGTATATATGGGGCGTTACATTGGGGCCAGCCCTACAATGGGTCCCAGTGGGTCCATTGGACCCAGGCAGCAACTGCCCCCCGGGCCGCTCCACCTGCCCCTACACTACCCCTATACTGCCCTAGCCTGTCCATATACTACCCTAGCCTGTCCATATACTGACTTAGCCTGTCTATATACTACCCTAGCCTGTTCATATACTGCCTTAGCCTGTCCACATATTGCCTTAGCCTGTCTATATACTACCCTAGCCTGCCCCTATACTGCCCTAGCCTGTATATACTACCCTAGCCTGTCCATATACCACCCCTATACTGCCCTAGCCTGTCTATATACTACCCTAGCCTGTCCATATACTACCCTAGCCTGTCTATATACTACCCTAACCTGTCCATATACTACCCTAGCCTGTCCATATACTACCCTAGCCTGTCCATATACTGCCCTAGCCTGTCCATATACTGCCCTAGCCTGTCCATATACTGCCCTAGCCTGTCTATATACTACCCTAGCCTGTCCATATACTGCCCTAGCCTGTCCATATACTGATCTAGCCTGTCCATATACTGCTCTAGCCTGTATATATACTGCTCTAGCCTGTCTATATACTACAATAGCCTGTCCATATACTACAATAGCCTGTCCACATGCTCCCTTAGCCTGTCCATATACTGCCCTAGCCTGTCTATATACTACCCTAGCCTGTCTATATACTACCCTAGCTTGTCCATATACTGCCCTAGCCCACCCCTTGGAATTGAACATAATGTTATGCCATATAATTTTGCATATAGAAATAGTGATGTCGCATGTAAATCTGACTTCCTGATGAATTTAATTTTATTATTAATTATCATGATATAAAATAATGGATGTGGGGGGCCTTTTGGTGGGCATGACTTTTTTTTTTGGGGGGGGGGCAGCATTTTATTTTTGGACCCAGGCAGCACAATGTCTTGGGCCAGCCCTGCGATACATACTGTATGCATGTGGCAGTACATACTGTATGCATGGGGCGATACATACACTATGCATGGAGCGATACATATTCTGTGCATGGAGCGATACATACTATATGCATGGGGCGATACATACTATATGCATGGGGCGATACATACTGTATGCATGGGGCGATACATACTGTATAGATGGGGCGATACATACTATATGCATGGAGCGATACATACTCTGTGCATGGAGCGATACATACTGTATGCATGGGGCGATACATACTGTATGCATGGGGCGATACATACTGTATGCATGGAGCAATACATACTGTATGCATGGGGCGATACATACTGTATAGACGGGGCGATACATACTGTATGCATGGAGCGATACATACTCTGTGCATGGAGCGATACATACTGTATGCATGGGGCGATACATACTGTATGCATCGAGCGATACATACTGTATGCATGGAGCGATATATGCTCTGTGCATGGAGCAATACATACTATATGTATGGAGCGATACATACTGTATGCATGGGGCGATACATACTGTATGCATGGGGCGATACATACTGTATGCATGGAGCGATATATGCTCTGTGCATGGGGCAATACATACTATATGTATGGAGCGATACATACTGTATGCATGGGGCGATACATACTGTATGCATGGAGCGATACATACTATATGCATGGGGCGATACATACTGTATGCATGGGGCGATACAAATTCTGTGCATGGAGCGATACATACTATATGCATGGGGCGATACATATTCTGTGCATGGAGCGATACATACTATATGCATGGGGCGATACATATTCTGTGCATGGAGCGATACATACTGTATAGATGGGGCGATACATACTGTATGCATGGGGCGATACATACTCTGTGCATGGAGCGATACATACTGTATGCATGGAGCGATACATATTGTATACACGGAGCGATACATACTGTATGCATGGGGCAATGCATACTGTATACATGGAGCGATACATACTGTATACATGGGGCGATACATATTGTATACACGGAGCGATACATACTGTATACATGGAGCGATACATACTCTGTGCATGGAGCGATACATACTATATGCATGGGGCGATACATACTATATGCATGGAGCGATACATACTATATGCATGGGGTGATACATACTCTGTGCATGGAGCGATACATACTATATGCATGGAGCGATACATACTATATGCATGGGGCGATACATACTCTGTGCATGGAGCGATACATACTATATGCATGGAGCGATACATACTATATGCATGGAGCGATACATACTGTATGCATGGAGCGATACATACTCTGTGCATGGAGCGATACATACTATATGCATGGAGCGATACATACTGTATGCATGGAGCGATACATATTCTGTGCATGGAGCGATACATACTATATGCATGGAGCGATACATACTGTATGCGTGGAGCGATACATATTCTGTGCATGGAGCGATACATACTATATGCATGGAGCGATACATACTGTATGCATGGAGCGATACATACTATATGCATGGGGCGATACATACACTATGCATGGAGCGATACATACACTATGCATGGAGCGATACATATTCTGTGCATGGAGCGATACATACTATATGCATGGAGCGATGAGCGATACAAACTATATGCATGGAGCGATACATACACTATGCATGGAGCGATACATACACTATGCATGGAGCGATACATATTCTGTGCATGGAGCGATACATACTATATGCATGGAGCGATACATACACTATGCATGGAGCAATACATATTCTGTGCATGGAGCGATACATACTATATGCATGGAGCGATACATACTATATGCATGGGGCGATACATATTCTGTGCATGGGGCGATACATACTATATGCATGGAGCGATACATATTCTGTGCATGGAGCGATACATACACTATGCATGGAGCGATGAGCGATACATACACTATGCATGGAGCGATACATACTGTATGCATGGAGCGATTTAGCATACGTTTTTCAAACCCTATAATGTGAATGCAGTGTAAGGGTGTCACCTGTTCTGGGAACTAAGCCCAATATTCTCATGTGTTTAATATCAATGAGATTGACAACAAGTCCCATTTTTAGCAGCCATGTGACCCCACCCCCCGCGTCTCCTTCACACCTCGGAGTGTCCCAGCCTCAGCCTAGCCAGGGGAACTGCAGACTGGATTGTCTGGTTCAGGTGTGCTCCTCACACCCCGCCGTGTACATTCAGTGTATGTAGGACACAGGTCGGCATGTAAGAGATAAGAGCTCAGCGGAGTCATGTGATCTCCTTTTTCTTACGTTGGGTGCTGCAGGACGGGGTGTTCATGCCTGATTCCGATATCCCTGTCTCTGCGCTGTCAACAGCAGCTGAACCATGCTAAACATTTCCAAGGCAGACTTCGTAATCTGCTGTCATGCTGATTCCCCAGCTTCCATACATTGTGTCACCGAATCAGAATATGCCCCTCCGACTTTTCTCTGACTTTATCTGACTCTTCTCTGACTCTTCTCTGACTCTTCTCTGACTTTTCTCTGACTTTTCTTTAACTTTTCTCTGACGCTTCTCTGACCTTTCTCTTGCTTTTCTCTGACTTTTCTCTGATTCTTCTCTGACTTTTCTGACTTTACTCTGACTCTTCTCTGACTCTTCTCTGACCTTTCTCTTGCATTTCTCTGATTCTTCTCTGACTTTTCTCTGGTGTTTCTCTGACTCTTCTCTGGCTTTCCTCTGGCTTTAGTCTGACTCTTCTCTGACTTTTCTGCGTCATGAAATCAAAACACGCCCCTCTGACTTTTTTCTGACTCTTCTCTGACTTTTCTGTACCATCCAATCAAAACACGCCCCTCTGACTCTTCTCTGACTTTTCTCTAACTATTCTCTATCTTTTCTCTGGATTTTCTCTGGCTTTTCTCTGGCTTTACTCTGACTTTACTCTGACTTTACTTTGCCCTTTCTCTTGCTTTTCTCTGATTCTTTGACTTTTCTCTGACTTTTCTGCGTCATCAAATCAAAACATGCCCCTCTGACTCTTCTCTGACTTTTCTCTGGTGTTTCTCTGATTCTTCTCTGGCTTTCCTCTGACTCTACTCTGACTTTTCTCTGACCTTTCTCTTGCTTTTCTCTGATTCTTCTCTGACTTTTCTGCGTCATCAAATCAAAACACGCCCCTCTGACTCTTCTGTGACCTTTCTCTGGCATTTCTCTGACTCTTCTCTGGCTTTTCTCTGACTCTTCTCTGGCTTTTCTCTGACTCTTCTCTGGCTTTTCTCTGACTTTACTCTCATTCTTCTCTGACTCTTCTGTGTCATCGAATCAGAACATGCCCCTCTGACTTTTCTCGGACTTTCTTGATCTGCGTGCTAAATATATATATATATATATATATATATATATATAGTGTAAGGGAGGGTGGACCTTAGTGCCCACACTCCACACATATGCATCAATGGTAGGGGCCAAGAGTGCACGTCCAATGAACGCTCCTAGCACAGTGACCAAGCTGTGATGGGTAGCTCATGGTCTCTGTGATCAGGGTTGGCAAGACTAGCTTAAGATCATGTGATCACTGTGACAGCCAATCACAAAGATCATGTGGTCGGAAAGTCCTTGTTGCCTCCCTGTTTGAGACCCACTTAAATACATATACCCAATGAAGTGACTGGCCTCAGGTGATACAAATCCTCCTACATAAGGTGTACCTGTTTATTTGCAGCTTGCTCTTCTTTACATGCATTCAAAGTACAGTATTTATAAAGCTTGACTGAGCAATCAGAAAGAAGGGAGCTAAGAGCTGAAGTTACACTCTGGAGAGCTCAGTGAGGAGAGCTCTGAGGACTGATGGGAGGGGAGGGAAGGGACACAG
>BLSH010139407.1:375515-387862 GCA_018402905.1 Glandirana rugosa
ACAACCCCCCCCCCCCCCCCCCAGACCTGTAAGTGGAAGTGAAAATGTCAGACAGGGCTGAGCTGTGTAAATCTCAGGACTGGTGGACAACGCCTTGGCAGCAAAATATGTATTTCATCTGATTGGCTCCAGTTCGGCTTTATGGGGTGTTAAATATCACTTTAGGCATTCTAAAATGACTTACAATATTGCTGGTTGGGAGGTCAATCTAGCATGCCTTAAAGTGACCTGTCGGGGTCTAAAAAAATCCTAATAGCTCTTTTCCCCCAGTAGAAGAAGTATTCTATTCCCATATCTGGCAGACCGTGCCTCCCCTCCAATCCAGCACTGCAGCCTATGCCACTCTCTTTGCAATTCAATGGTTTTGGGAGTGTTGGGTCCCCGTGTTGCCCACCATGTGCAGGAGGTAGGAGACCCAGGCCATGAGTATAGTATAGCATAATATAACCTCTTGACCTCCGGAAGATTTACCCCCATTTTTTGCAATACGGCACTGCATTACTTTAAGCACCTCCTGCCCGTGCTACAGCTGAATGACGGCTACAGTGCGGGCCTTAATTGCTGGGCGGCCGTCAATAGACCCCCTACCATGTGATCAGCTGTCAGCCAATGACAGATGATCACGTGATGTAAACAGAAGATCGGTAATCAGTATTTTTTCCCTCGTGCTGACAGTGAGAGGGAAGAAAAAAGCCAATCACCGGCTTCTGTAAGCGGGACATCAGTCCCTCACACAGAGAGCCGCCGCTGCTTCATCTGTGCCCACCATTGCCACCTACCAGCGCCCACAATGCCACCTACCAGCGCCCATAGTGCCACCTATCTGTGCCCACCAGTGCCATCTATCAATACCCATTAGTGCTGCCAATCAGTGCCCATCAGTGCCTCATCATCAGTGCTGCCTATCAGTGTCACCTACCAGTGCCCATCAGTGCCATCTATCAGTGCCACCTATCGGTGCCGTTTAGTGCCACTCATCAGTGCCACCTCTCGGTGCCCATCAGTGCCACCCATAAGTGCCGCCTCATCAGTGCCCATCAATACCACCTATAAGTGCCCATCAGTGTTGCCTTATCAGTGCAACCTCATCACTGCATATCAATGAAGGAGAAAAATTTACCGGTTTTCAAAATTTTATAACAAACTATGAAACTTTGTTTATTTGTTCTTTTGTTTTCAAAATTTTCTGTCTTTTTTTCATTTTTTTTTTTTTTTTTTAGCAAAAAATAAAGAACCCAGCAGTGATTGAATACCAAAAAAAGAAAGCTGTATTACATACAAAGAGTGACAGCGCTGAAAGCTGAAAACTGGGCTGGGCAGGAAGGGGAGTATAAGTGCCCAGTAGGCAAGTGGTTAACTGACAATTGCACGGTCGTGCGACGTTGTACCCTAACAAAATTGATGCCCTTTTTTCCCCACAAATAGTTATCTTTTGGTGGTATTTGATCCCCTCTGTGGTTTTAATTTTTTTAACCTCTTCAGATCCGCGCTATTGCCGAAGTACGGCTCCAGTGCGGATCTGAAATGCCCGGACGACGTCCATGGACATCGTCCACTGTGCGCGCTCCTGGCGCGCCCCCTGGAGGCAGCGGCGGCGCGCGCCGCACGCTGCGCAAGCGTGCCCGTGTGTCGGGCGGACTCGATGTCCGCCTGAGACCCGGCGATCTCTTTTGGGAGCCTCAGAACGGGGAACCGCCGTTGTAAACACGGCGGTTCTCCGTTCTGTGACAGGGGACATGACAGATCTACTGATCCCTGTCACTGGGATCAGTTAGATCTGTTATGTCCCGGCCAGCCCTGCCCCCCCCCACAGTTAGAACACAGCCAGGGAACATATTTAACCCCTTCACTGCCAATGACATTTACACAGTAATCAGTGGATATTTAAATTTCTGATCGCTGTATAAATGTCATTGGTCCCAAAAATGTGTAAAAAATGTCCGACATTTCTGCGGCAATATCGCAGTCCCGCTAAAAATCGCAGATCGCCGCCATTACTAGTAAAAAAAAAAAAAAATAATAATAAAAACACCATAAATCAACTCCCAGTTTGTAGACGCGATAACTTTTGCGCAAACCAATCAATATACGCCGATTGCGATTTTTTTTTTTACCAAAAATATGTAGAAGAATATAAATCGGCCAAAACTGATGAATATTTTTTTTAATGGATTTGTACTTTAGCAAAAAGTAAAAAATATTGTTCTTTTTTGCAAAATTGTCACTCATTTTTTGTTTATAGCAGCGATCAGAAATGACGCAGAGGGGATCAAATACCACCAAAAGAAAGCTCTATTTGTGGGAAAAAAAGGACGCAAATTTTATTTGGGTACAACGTCGCACGACCGCGCAATTGTCATTCAAAATGCGACAGCGCTGAAAGCCAAAAATTGGTCTGGGCAGGAGGGGGGTTTAAGTGCCCAGTAAGGAAGGGGTTAAACAAAAGAATAAAGACAATTTTTAAAAAAATATATGTATTTTTTACTTTCTGCTATAAAAGACATCCAATAAAAAATGTAAAAAATCAAATGTATTCATCAGTTTAGGCCAATATGTACTGTATTCTACATATTTTTGGTAAAAAAATTCCAATAAGCATATATTGGTTTGTGTGAACGTTATAGCATCTACAAACTATGGGATATATACTGGAATTTTTATGCATTTATTTTTATACTAGTAATCAGCAACTTATAGAGTTAATGCAATATTGCGGCAGACAGTCTGACACTAACTGACACTTTGTGGGAACCAGTGGCGCTAATACAGTGATCAGATATAAAAGCACATAGTTGTTTGGGACTTTGAGTATACCTCCTTGGGTATAGTTAACACTAATCAATCAATTATAAAAGTTAAGCGTTTTTATTCAAAATGTTACACAATTTTAACCGCTTGCCAACCTGCCACCGTCATTATTCTGCGGCAGGTTGGCTCTCCTGCACAAACCGCGGTAGGTGTACGCTGATCTGTGCATGGGAGATTGCGGGTGCGCCTGCGCTCCGCGGGTCCGGCAGACTCGATGTCTGCCGGTGACCCACGATCACCTAGTACAGAAGCAGAACGGGGATCTGCCTATGTAAACAAGGCGGATCCCCGTTCTGCAGGGGACATGTCAGAGATCTTCTGTTCCCAGTCATCTCTGTCATGTCCCTGGCAGCCCATCCCTCCTACAGTTAGCACACACCCAGGGGACACAGTTAACCATTTGAGCGCCCCTTAGTGTTAACCCCTTCACTGCCCGCGTCATTTCTACATTGATCACTGCATTTTTATAGCACCGATCGATGTAATGTCACTGGTCCCAAAAAGTGTCATTTGGGGTCAGATTCGTCCACCATAATGTCGCAGTCCCACTAAAAATCGCAGATCGCCGCCATTACAGTAAAAACAATAAAAAATAAATAAAACATCCCTAAATCTATCCCATGGTTTGTAGACGCGATAACTTTTGCGCAAACCAATCAACATACACTTATTGCAATTTTTTTTATTTAAATATGTATAAGAATATATATCGGTCTAAACTGATGAATACATTTTGTTTTTTTAAGATTTTTTTTGGATATGTATTAGAGCAAAATTTAAAAAAATTTTTTTTCAAAATTGTCGCTCTTTTTTTGTTTACAGCGCAAAGAAAAAAAAAACAAAACGCAGAGGTGATCAAATACCACCAAAAGAAAGCTCTATTTTTGGTAAAAAAGGGCATCAATTTTATTTGGATATAGCATTGCACGACCGCGCAATTGTCAGTTAAAGCGACGCAGTGCCGAATCGCAAAAAGTGTCCTGTTCATGAAGGGGGTAAACCTTACGGAGCTGAAGTGGTTAAAATAAAGAGTAAAAAGGTTTGTTTTAAAAACATATTCTCAAAACTAGTTGTCCAGGGAGATTTCATCCTGGCCTTGAGATTCAATTTTCAAAGCCAACGCATTTCGTGGGCAGACCCGCTTCATCAGGGCCTCAGATCCTGCTAAATACTGCAACGGTATACAAAAAAAAAACCCCACAAAGGAAACTAAATATTTAACAACATATCACATTACATATTATATTATATTATATCAGGTCTCAAGATCATTCAGCAAGTAAAATACATAATATAACACAGCAATCAGTGCTAAAAATGTGCACTGTCACTGTACTAATGACACTGGCTGGGAAGGGGTTAAACACCAGGGGCAATCAAAGGGTTAAATGTGTGCCTAGCCAGTGTTTGTGTGCCGCTTTCACTAAGAGCTGTCAGAATGGAGCTCTGCCTTGTTTACATAGGCACAGCTCCATTCTGTGTGTTCTTCTAAGGACCGGCGGGTGCTAGCGGACATCCATTGGCTGGAACCCACTGATCGCCTTGGAGAAGCAGTGGGTGCCCCCCTACCCAGAAGTTCCAGATCACGTACTAGGTAGGTGATCTGGCACAGAAGAGCCGGATGCGGTCGGCAAACTGCTAATACCTCCTTTATTAGGGGATGTGTCATTGGGTTGTTTTGTGTACCCTGACAAGGTCCCTTTAAGGCATGCTATAGTGGCCTCTCAACCACCAGCATCGCGTGTCCTTTCAGAATGCCTAAAGTGCGATTTAACAGTAGGATTTGTTTTTTTTATCACCTGCTTGGGTCACATTCAGCGCACATCAAGGTGCCGGACTTGCTACCACAGCTTAATGAATCGGGAGTCAGAAAACCACGGAGGAGGTGTCGCTGGCTGATCTTATCTCTGCTGAGATAATAATCATGATTACACGCAGGAGCGGCAGATCCCAACTTGTCACATAACTATGGGATTGGGAAGTGCAGAGTTACATAGTCACGTTGGAAAAAGAAAAAAGAATGCCCAATATAGAACATCTGAGGCGCTTCAGGTGATGTCTTGATGCCGAAACGCGTAAAACCAAGCTTCCAGGAGTGACCTCATCGCACTCTCGGCTTGGTCTAGCAGTCGGAGCCGACAGTGCAGAGAGAGAGAGAGAGAGAGAGAGAGTAATTCCTTAGAGTCGGGTTGACACTCCACTATTGTAAGTGTGATTTTATGTTTTATGGAGAAATAAAATGTGAAGGTGTCCGGCTATTAGGGATTTTCTTTCCTCTGTAGTGCCTACGTGAGAGACGAGGATAAGAGTGGACCAGAAGGGTAACAAAAAACCAATGAGGATCTGCTGAGCTGCCTATGGGAGAAATATTTGTTGGGGACATCTAAAGTGCCTTGAAAAAGTATTCATACCCCTTGACATTTCCCACATGTTGTCATGTTACAACCAAAAACATAAATGTATTTTATTGGGATTTTATGTGATAGACCAACACAAAGTGGCACACAATTGTGAAGTGGAAGGAAAATGATAAATGGCTTTCAACATTTTTTACAAATAAATCTGAGAAGTGTGGGGGCATTTGTATGGCGCCCCCCTGAGTCAATACTTTGTAGAACCGCCTTTCTCTGCAATTACAGCTGCAAGTTTTTGGGGAGGTCTCTACCAGCTTTGCCCATCTAGAGGACATTTTTGCCCATTCTTCTTTGCAAAATACCCCAAGCTCTGTCAGATTGGATGGAGAGCGTCTGTGAGCAGCAATGTTCAAGTCTTGCCACAGATTCTCAATTGGATTTTGGTCTGGACTGTGACTGGGCCATTCTAACACATGAATATGCTTTGATGTAAACCATTCCATTGTAGCTCTGGCTGTATATTTAGGGTCGTTGTCTTGCTGGATGGTAAACCTCTGCCCCGGTCTCAAGTCTTTTGCAGACTCCAACAGGTTTTCTTCTAAGATTGCCCTGTATTTGGCTCCATCCATCTTCCCATCATCTCTGACCAGCTTCCCTGTCCCTGCTGAAGAAAAGCATCCCCACAACATGATGCTACCACCACCATGTTTCACGGTGGGGATGGTGTGTTCAGGGTGATGTGCAGTGTTAGTTTTCTGCCACACGTTTTGCTTTTAGGCCAAAAAGTTGAATTTTGGTCTCATCTGACCAGAGCGCCTTCTTCCACATGTTTGCTGTGTCTCCCACATGACTTCTGCCAAACTGCAAACAGGACTTCTTATGGCTTTCTTTCAACAATGGCTTTCTTCTTGCCACTCTTCCATAAAGGGCAGATTTGTGGAGTGCAGGACTAATAGTTGTCCTGTGGACAGATTCTCCCACCTGAGCTGTGGATCTCTGCAGCTCCTCCAGAGTTACCATGGGCCTCTTGGCTGCTTCTCTGATTAATGCTCTCCTTGCCCGGCCTGTCAGTTTAGGTGGATGGCCATGTCTTGGTAGGTTTGCAGTTGTGCCGCACTCTTTCCATTTTCGGATGATGGATTGAACAGTGCTCTGTGAGATGTTCAAAGCTTGGGATATTTTTTTATAACCTAAACCTGTTTTAAACTTCTCCACAACTTTATCCCTGACCTGTCTGGTGTGTTCCTTGGCTTTCATGATGCTGTTTGTTCACCAAGGCTCTCTAACAAACCTCTGAGGGCTTCACAGAACATCTGTATTTATACTGAGATTAAATTACACAGGTGGGCTCTATTTACTAATTAGGTGACTTTTGAAGGAAATTGGACCCACTAGATTTTAGTTAGGGGTATCAGAGTAAAGAGGGCTGAATACAAATGCACCCCACACTTTTCACATATTTATTTGTGCAAATAGTTGTGTGCAGCCCAACGCTCAAACACACATGCATGTGTATATATATATATATGGCAGTAGATTAGTGGACGGTGTCAGTAGGACAGAGGTTTGTGTCAGTAGTTTATATATTTATTTTTTATTATAACATTATTACTTTTTTTTTTATAATAATTTATTATCATAATTTTTTTTTCTTTACTATTTTTTAGGAGCCCCATTGGGGAGCTTTGGTGAAATATCAGGAGTCTAAATAGACCCCTGATGTCTCACTTTTGAGACAGAGAAAGGTACCGAGGAAAGACTCCCCAGTCCCTTCTTCAGCAGCCAAGCAGCAGGGGAATCTGTTCAGCACAGTATGATTAGGGTGTGCCCAGGCACACATGGCACACCCTGTGCACACACACCTATGTTTGTGAAAAATGTTTAAAACCATTCATCATTTTCCTTCCACTTCACAATTATGAGCCACTTTATGTTGGTCTATCACATAAAATCCCAATAAAATACATTTACGTTTTTGGTTGTAACATGACAAAATGTGGAAAATGTCAAGGGGTATGAATACTTTTTCCAGGCACTGTATATTGCCAGCACTATATAAATAAAATATGTCCTTGCATTGATCAATGCAGTTCAACCCAAGAAGGTATGACTGAGCCCCAAGTCAGGTTTTTTTCAGGGTCCTTTTATATTATGACATCACGGCAGCACTTACTGTAATGCGCGGTAGCACGGGTAGGTAGCATGCATCACCATGTCATGGGGCCATTATATTGTACTTATAATAAAAGTCCCGTCTATGGCGGCCCGAGGCGCTCCGGTATTGTTCAGACGGGAGGCTGTAACTTAAAATAGCGCGGCTCCTCCATCAGAAGAATAGCGGTTTCTGGCCCTATAAGGTCATCTGTAGAGCAGACGCCATTCCTGTACCAGACGCCAATCTTCATTCTGCCGCTAATCACAAGCAGATGGGATCCCTGCAGACTTGTGAATAGGGGCCCCCAGTCAGGGGCCCCTGGGGATTGGCTAGGTCTCAGGACTAATTGGAGCACCCCTAATTCCAGATTATCCCTCTTCATTAACATTCCAGATCCCATTTCTCACCATTTAACTTTTCCTATACCAGCAGCAGGGACATCGATTTACTTCCTTTAAAGGGAAAGTTTTTTTTTTTTTTTTTTTAGTTGAAGTTTATTCTATATTCTGTTCTTTATTTAGCTTTCTCTGGTTCCTTCCTCCTTCCTCATCAACATGCTGATGACATTTAAAAAAAAAAACCCTTTCCATTTTTATTGCATACATTATTCTAGGTCCATTGATATCATCACTGGGTCTCTGTGTACCTCTATGCAGTGCAGGCAGATCATGGCATGGGCCAGCAGGGGGCAGCACAGAGCTTCCTGATTACATCACAGCACCCCGCCTCTCTACTCCTCCAAGAGCCCTCAGTCCTGATGCAAGCAGTTGGATGGCTCCTGGGAGCAGATTTGCATGACTGATGATGATATTGAAGATATTATTGATATTTATGATATTATTGATACTGATGATATTAATATTATTGACATCATCATAAATATTAATATTAGTAATAATAATAATATCAATAAATAATAATAATATCAGTATAAATAATAATAATATTGATATCACTATTAATATTGATGATATTATTATTATTGGTATTATTATTATTATTATTATTATTGATATTGATGATATTATTGATACTGATGATATTAATATTATTGACATCATCATTAATATTAATATTAGTAATAATAATGTTATTATCATCAATATCAATAATAATATCAATAAATAATATCAGTATAAATAATATTGATATTATCATTATTAATATTGATGATATTATTATTATTGATATTGATGATATTATTATTCATTATTATTGTTATTACTAATAATATTGATGATGATATTATTATTATTATTATTATTATTAATAATATCAATATCAATAATATTAATATCATCACCAATATCAATAGTGATAATAATAATAACAACAACATTATCATCAATGTTAATAATATTAATAAAATCAATATCATCATTGATATCAATAGTAATAATAATAATAATATCAATGAATAATAATATTTATATTATCATTATTGATAGTGTTAAAATTATTATTATTACTATTGATATCAATGATGATATTGATTTTATTAATATTATTAACATTGATGATAATGTTGTTGTTGTTATTATTATTGTGACTATTGATATAGATGATGATATTATTATTTTATTATTAATTTTTGATATTATTATACAGAAGATTTACAGTTGTGCTCATAAGTTTACATACCCTGGCAGAATTGATAATTTCTTGGCCATTTTTCAGAGAATATGAATGAGAACACAAAATCTTTTCTTTCACTCATGTTTAGTGTTTGGGTCACTTTTATTCCTATTACAAGAAATGTAAACATTCCCTGTAATAAAAAAAACCATGACAGGACCTCTTAAATATGAGATGTGGAGTCAAAAAGACCTCAGATCTCATATTTACACTTAAAAGCAATAATAATAATAATAATAATAAAAAAATGACACTTGGGAAAAAAAAGTCTCCTTTTAGAGCATTGGGTGGAAGTGACGTTTGGCGGCGCTTCCGCCCTTCAATGCCATGGAGCCGAGCAGGCGGCATCTTCCCCTCAGTCGGTATCCAGGCAGTGAGGGGAGAGGACCCGATTGTCTACCGACGAATCAAGTAAGCGGTGGACACCACCGGAGCGCACGGCGGGGGTCACCTCTCCAGCCCCCGATAAAAGTGATCTTGCAGCGAATCCGTCGCATAGACCACTTTTATCTGAAAGCTCACTGTTTCAGAAAATACCGGGGTTATGGCAGCTATCTGCCACCACCATAGCAGCGGTATTCAGCGGCAAAGTACCGCTGTGTAATGACGGCGGGCAGTCGGTAAGTGGCTAAGAGGGCCCTGCTCAGAAGAGCTTACAATCTAATAGGGAGAGGCGAGTGATACAAAATACAATAACTTTGGGGGATGAGCTGATCAAAATGCCTTGATGGGAGGGTGTCAGCCTGGAGGAGTGGCCGTTCCTATACAGATCACCCTAGGTAACGCCCCCATGTGATGATGGGCCCTCCCTGACTGGAAGAAATAAAATCCAATGAGTGAAATGGACGGGCCAGGGGCTAAGAGGAAAGAGCTAGATGATGCTGGATGTCCTCCAGCCAGGAAATGAGGATCTGACTTGCTGCAGCTTCTGATGCACATTGTGAGAAGCTCACAGTGTGCGGTGAAATCAGAATAAGCCGTTTCTGTATAGGGGAGGAACCTATATAAGGAGAGGGAGGGGTGGAGGAGCTGGGTCAGCTGACACCTAGTGGCGGTTTTGGCCAACTACAACGTGTTTACTATGTGATTTGATCACTCTAGTATTCCTTTTGCTCCTCCCCTGGATGCTATGAGGTTATTTAGGGAGAGGAGGGGAGGAGGAGCTGGGCCAGCACAGACACTCCCAGTGAAGGCTACATATAAGGGGGTAGGGGGGTGGAATTATCTCTTTCTGGATTGGTCAGATTAGCTCAGAGGTGCACTGCAAGTGAATACAATTGTTTATTTAAAGGGACAGCGACGCATGTCAGTCAATATTCAACACGTTCAATATTTCTGTGCTTTTGCCTGCAGTTTATTTTAGATTCTCCCCCCCCCCCCCTCCAAAGGAATGAAAGGCTCTCTTAGTTCATCTGAGAATAGCTTTGGGGCCCCCCCGCTGTGCTGATCCCTGTGGCCCCTGACCCTGTCTGTGTCATTTAGCTTTTGTGTCTATTGTGATGTCACCAGGGCCCCCCCCCCCCCATTCCCCTCGTAGGGATCGCCTGTCATCAATGCTGACCCATCACCAAACAAGGAATCCCTTCCCCAGCCTCCCCATCAATGTTTCTCCCGGAAAAAAAATCCGTTAAACAATTTCTTAAAAATTTAATAGCAAGATCCCGCCAAACGTCAGCCAGCACAAATCTGCACATTGAACCGCCGCTGCGAAATTTGAACCCAAAAGCGAACATTTTATTATATTACAGCTTACCACTTCTCAGATGTGACGGCTGCATTAGTTTTTCTATTTTTTTTAAGGCTTTCTTTCTTCTATTTTCATCTGGTGATCCAGCCAGCAAGTCTGTTGTCTTTCAAAAAGAACACGCCCTCCTGCAGTTACAGGAACGAGACAAACCATTTAGAACTGACGGGGGTGCTTACAATGATCAGCTTTTATTTATTTGGGTAAAAAACCTTTATCCCAAAAAGGAAAACAACTGTTTGCTGTAACTGATTAGCGAGCTGGAAATCAGCTTTGATTCGTTAGTGTATTTAAATCTGCTAACATCCACCTCTCCCCAGACTGACAATGTCTGCTGTGCCCCCTGTGCTCCTTCATCCAGAGGAGGGGTGGGGCTCTAATACAGGAGGTGTGTTACTGGTCAGATCACCAGGTGAAAACTGAGGGAAAAATCTTAAAAAAAGAGAAAACTAATGCAGTCGTCACCTCTGAGGGGTAAGCTGTAATAGATGACATTTTTGGTTTGGGGTTTAATAGCGATTTGACATTCCCATTCAGCAGAACTCCAGGAAAAACACATAACAAGATAAAAATGAGACGTCCGATAAAATAACAAAAATCAGCTTCACCTTCAATCCGGAGGTTTTCCCCGCAGTACTTTTTTTCTGCCACTAGAGGTCCTCAGTCTGATGAGCGGCTTTAATCAACCTCCTTCCTCTCAGATCATCCTGGACCCGCCCCCCATGCCTGTGAATGGACGGTGAAAGGAGAAGCAGCACAGTGATTCGCTCATCTCTCTGCTCTCTCCTCCTATCAGCATGCTCCTTTCACTGAAAAACATTGCATTGGCTCTCCTGCCTCTACCAGTCTGAGCTCTGCTGTACAGGGGCTGAAATAGGCTGATACCTGGTCAGGTACTTACCTTGCTTGCATGTAAGAAGGAACATTTAATGATGTATTGGGGATTACACAGTGATGAGCTCATCTCTGTCACTCTGCTCTCTCCTCCTATCAGCATGCTCCTTGTCAGCACATGAGCTGATTGGCTCCCTGTGCTGCTTCTTCCTCTCACACTCGCTGTTCCTTTATTTACCTTGATACTTTGTGCTTTTCAGTGCTGCTGATCTCCTGCGGGCTCTTTGCAGCCACTTCCCCTCTACACCCCCCCCAAGCAATGGTTGTATGGCATTTCTTAATGTGTTATTCTTTTTTTTTGCTATAAAGTTTATGGAGTGCACTGTGTAAATGTAAAACCAGCAGTGAGATGGCGAGTTTCGTTATTGATCCAAGTGGGGTGAGGCTGCATGGGGGGGGGGGGGGGTTAGCATGGGGGGAGGGGGAATAGGGTGTGGTATAATGAGTGACAGGGGTATGTGTGGTATGGGAAGTATGTCTCTGTATACACAGATCTGTCACACTGCAAGTATCTACAGGAGAAAAACTTGCAGAACCCGGGGCTATGTGCACATAGGACTGGGCCCCCCATATTATATCTGTATAGGGGTCATCTGTATGATAACTCAGTGCTGGGACCCCCATATTATATCTGTATAGGGGTCATCTGTATGATAACTCAGTGCTGGGACCCTTGTATTATATCTGTATAGTGGTCATCTGTATGATAACTCAGTGCTGGGACCCCAGTATTATATCTGTATAGGGGTCATCTGTA
>BLSH010139407.1:401062-414867 GCA_018402905.1 Glandirana rugosa
GTCTCCCCCTACCTCATCCTCCCGTAGCCCCCCCTGCCTCATCCTCCCGTAGCCCCCCCTCCTCCAGCCTCATTCAGGTTCATACTTCCTACAGACCAGACGGGGAGATACATTTGGGGGGAGCCTGCCTATTGCACCCACCATGCACTGATCTCAATGCCCTGCTGGCTTCTATAACAAAAATTAGTAAATACAGAATAGTAAATGCATAAAGCTGACCGGGTTCGATGCATGTACCTTGAAAAGTAGAGAATACACAGTTGGTGTATTGCTGACTGGTTTTCATTACAGAAGAGGAAATGACGCAGTCCAGTGAGGTTGACGAGTCACCTTTTATTCTGTTTATCATCATTATAGTAACAAAACACAAGAGCTAACAGTCTACAGAGGCAGGACACCACTGGACATTAGGATACTGGAAACTTGGGGAGCTCATTACCCAGAATAACCTTCCGCTCCACCCCCGACTCTGTGATGGCGGCAAGACGAATAACTCCACCGCTGGACCCATCCCGCTCCATCGCCAATGACAATGCTAACAGACAAAAGAGAAACAACATTAACAAACAGAGGACGGTATAACAGTCCCTGACGTGTGCGGTTATACACTAACTGGCCACTTTATTAGGTACACCTGATCAATTGCTTGGTAACACAAATTGCTAATCAGCCAATCACATGGCAGCAAGCAACTCAATGCATTTAGGCATCTACACATGGTGAAGACGACTTGCTGAAGTTCAAACTGAGCATCAGAATGGGGAAGAGAAGAGATTTAAGTGACTTTGAAGGTGGGGTGGTTGTTGGTGCCAGACGGCCTGGTGTGAGTATTTCTGGGATTTTCAAACACAACCATCTCTCGGGTTTACAGAGAATGGTATGAAAAAGAAAATATCCAGTAAGTGGCAGTTGTGTGAAGGAAAATGCCTTGATGTTAGCGGAAAATGGGCAGACTGGTTTGAGATAATAACAAGGCAACAGTAACTCAAATAACCACTCGTTACATCCAAGGGGTGCAGAATTCCATCTCTGAATTCACAAAACATCCAACCTTGAAGCAGATGGGCTACAGTAGCAGAAGACCACACCAGGTGCCACTCCTGTCACATAAGAACAGGAAACAGAGGCTATTTGGCATTTTCGGCCAAAATCTGTGTTTTCGGTATCGGCCATAACAAAAAAAAACGGCCCGATACCGAAAAGGGGACGGGGTCTGCCCCGGGTACCGTCCATTGCGGGGTATGTGTGCATCACATACCACCACAATGGATGCCAGAGATAATAAAAATTTACATTGCACAGAGCGCGCTGCTTGTACGAGCCGCTCTGTGCATGAAACTGTCACATAATTACACTGAATGCAGAGAGAGAGCTATCAGATCTTCAAGTTGATGTCGGGAGATGGGCGGGACCAAACCGCTATCAAACGCCAGCCAGCCAATGGGACAGGGGCTGGGCAGGTGTTAGCTGTGCGGTCCCGCCCATCTCAGATCTCAGTGTGAAGATCTGACAGCTCACTCTCTGCACTCAGTGTAATTATGTGAGTTTCATGCACAGAGCGGCTCGTACAAGCAGCGCGCTCTGTGCAATGTAAATCTTCTCATCTCTTCAGCCAGTGCCAACCAGGGCCATCCAATGCTGCCTGTCAGTGCCAATCAGTGCCACCTGCCAGTACCATGGAGTGCCGCATGTCAGTGCCACCTGCCAGTACCATCCAGTGTCACCTGTCAGTGCCAATCAGTGCTTCCAATCAGTGCCGCCTGTCAGTGCCACATATCAGCGACAATCAGTGCCGCCTGTCAGTTCCCAGGCACAGGTAGGCTGCATTTGACAATTGTATACAAAAATTATCTAAAAACTGTCATTTTCGGTTTTGGCATCAAAATTTCCATTCAGTGCACCACTGGGAAAAACATTGCCTGGTCTGAAGAGTCTCGATTTCAGCTGTGACATTCAGATGGTAGGGTCAGAATTTGGCATAAACAACATGAAAGCATGGATCCATCTTGCCTTGTATCACCGGTTCAGGCTGGTGGTGTAATGGTGGGGGGGATATTTTCTTGGCACATTTTGGCCCCTTAGAACCAATTCAGCATCGTTTAAACACCACAGCCTACCTGAGTATTGTTGCTGACCATGTCCATCCCTTTATGACTGCAGTGTCCCCATCTTCTGATGGCTCCTTCCAGCAGGATAATGCACCATGTCACAGAGCTCCAATCATCTCACCACTGGACAATGAGGTCACTGCACTCCAATGGCCTCCACACTCCCCACATCTCATCCAATAGATCACCTTTGGGATGTGGTGGAACGGGAGATTGGCATCATGGATGTGCAGCCGACAAATCTGCAGCAACTGCGTGCCATCATGTCACTATGGAGCAAAATCTCTGAGGAACGTTTCCAACACCTTGTTGTATCTATGCCACCAAGAATGAAGGCAAAAGGGGGTCCAACCCGCTACTGGCAAGGTGTACCTAATAAAGTGGCCGGTGAGTGGATGTCACCCTGCAGGAGGAGAACAGATAAATCTCAGGGTCACATTGATCTCACCGTTGGCTGTAAATTTCATGCACTCCTCCTTGGTCATTCCTGTCCTGTATGTAGAATCCACAAAGCCATAGATATATGAACTCCCGGAGCCTCCTATGGAGAATGACTGGTGGACCATCATGCCTCCCATAGGCACAGTATAAACCTGGGTGAGAAAAACAGAATTTTATGGAGTACAGATAGGGGGTGTCTATGAGGTATCGCACAATTAGTGTAGCACAACAATTACTGAGCATTAAATGTCATAAATAAAAAAAAAACCTTCTCCATTCAGTGCTTGGTAATGGAAATATCCAACACAACAGTGCAATTAGTGGCACATTAATCTACAATCTTCCTCCTGTGTCTTGTCTGCCTCCACCGATAGGTGGAAAACCTGCTCACCTCCTAAGACCTCTCAATGGGTCAAGATGTGCTCCTCACACCAGATATATGGTCTAAGGTTATCAGTGGTGTACCCCAAGGTTCAGTGTTGGGACCTTTACTTTTCCATATATTTATAAATGATATAGGGTCTGGGATTAAAAGTACAATTTCAGTGTTTGCAGATGACACCAAGCTATGCAGTGGAATAACTTCCTTGCAGGAGGTCTCCAACTTACAAGCAGACCTCAATGCACTGTCTAATTGGGCGACTGTGTGGCAAATGAGGTTTAATGTTGATAAATGTAAAGTTATGCATTTGGGGGCTAAGAATATGCATGCATCTTACATACTAGGGGGAGTACAACTGGGGGAATCCATAGTGGAGAAGGATCTGGGGGTTTTGGTAGATCATAAGCTTAATAATGGCATGCAATGCCAAGCTGCGGTTTCCAAAGCAAGCAAAATCCTTTCTTGTATTGAGAGGTATGGAGTCCAGAGATAGAGACATCATTTTGCCCCCCTGTACAAATCATTACTAAGACCTCATCTGGAATATGCAGTTCAGTTTTGGGCACCTGTTCTCAAAAAGGATATCGGGGAACTGGAGAAAGTGCAGAGAAGGGCAACCAAACTAATAAGAGGCATGGAGGAGCTCAGCTATGAGGAAAGATTAGAGGAACTGAATCTATTCTCTCTTGAGAAGAGGAGATTAGGGGGGGATATGATCAACATGTACAAATACATGAATGGTTTATTTAGTGAACTTGGTGTTGAGTTATTTACTTTAAGGTCATCACAGAGGACAAGGGGGCACTCTTTAGATCTAGAGAAAAAAAAATTTCAATCTCCACCAGAGGTGGTTTTGGCCAGCACGGTAGATTGCTCTAAAAAAGGCCTGGATTCTTTCCTTAACCACTTCAATACCAGGCACTTACCCCCCTTCCCGCCCAGACCAATTTTCAGCTTTTAGTGCTGTTCTTTGAATGACAATTGCATGGTCATGCAGCGATGTACCCACATTTTTTATCATTTCCCACAAATAGAACTTTCTTTTGGTGGTATTTGATCACCTCTGGGGTTTTTATTTTTTGTGCTATAAATAGAAAAAGACCGAAAATTTAGAAAAAAAAAGTTTCTCTGTTTCTGTCACAAAACTTTGTAAATAAGTACATTTTCTCCACCACTGATGAGGTGGCACTGACGGGCACTTATATGCAGCACTGTTGGGCACTGATAGGTGGCAATAGTGGGCAGCAATGACAGATGCATTGTAAGGTTCCCATTCCCTGGTAGTCTAGAGTGCCATCCATGTTGAGCATTGTGCCCCTTACCTGGTGGTCTATGGTGGGCTCCCTGGTGGTCAGGATGGGCTCTTTACCGAGATCGGTAATGCGGTGGGTCAGACTGACACACCGCACCACCGATCGATCGCGGGTTATCCCGAATCACGTCCAGTCAGGATAATGAACCACCTGCTTGAAAGTCATTTTGCTATAGGCTGGGCAGGAAGTGGTTAATGTAAATAATATAACTGGGTACTAACATTTATAGGTAAAGGTGATCCAGGGTGAATCCGATTGCCTCTTGGGGGATCAGGAAGGAATTTTTTCCCCGCTATAGTAAATTGGATCCATGCTTTGTTGAGGTTTTTTGCCTTCCTCTGGATCAACTGTGGGTGAGGCATCCCATAGATGGGATTGTATGGTTATATATAATTTTTCTTTTTTTATTGGTTGAACTATATCACTTGTGTCCAATAGAAAACCTCCTTCTCTATCTATCATCTATTGTGCTGATGACCAAAATGCACCAACTGTTCCAGGGTGGAAGGAAGCATTCATGCATTTTAGTCATCAGCACTGTCACATGGATCCTGCTCCCCTGCTTTCCACAGCACTGACCCCTGCCATATTGTCCCTACAGCCATTCTGTGCCCAGCGCTCTGCACGCAAACCAACTAGTCTTCGTGCCAGGGAGCTTGGAGTCTGCTCCATTGCTGTGCCTGCCTGTGGATTACCCACATGCAGGCTACAAGCCTGCAGCTACACACCCCCCTTCTACTGTTCCAGTGGACACGGCGCGACCCCCGCTGTTCCCGCAGCCGCCAAAGACCATGCTCCCTAGACGGGACTCGAAGCAGAGGGGAGGCTCGTTGCCCGGGTAATCCAACGCTTTGCCTGGGGTTACCTGGAGACAGCACACTTTACTCCAGCAATAAATGCAAGGCACCGGCAAGTGGTTCATGCATTCTCTCCCCTCTCACTGTGCTGCTGTGCTGTGGGGGGTCTTAAGCTGTGGCCAGACCCCCACAGACCCCGCTGTCTCGGATCCAGTGAAATCTTGGATCCATGCCCTCCTTACTGATCCTGGAACCCCACACCTGGATACACTGCTGCTGCTGGCTGGGGAGTCCTTAACTAATGCTGTGCCAGAGGTCTGCCTCCTCCCTGTGTCCTGCCTGCGTGGATGAGTAGAATCCCTGCCATACCAATACTGTTCTGTGTGCCATGACTCCCCTCTGTGCTCTGCCTATCCTGAGGACTAAAATTTCTTGCTGTGCCAACCCTGCTCTGCCTATGTGTCCAGGACTTTAACCACTGCTGTCCCAAACATTGTTCTGCATGTCAAGAACTCCCCCTGTGCCGAGGACTCAAATCCCTGCTGTGCCAACGCTGCTTTGTCCATGTGCCCAGAACTTTAACCCCTGCTGTACCAAATGCTGCTCTGCCCATGTGTCTAGGACTTTAACCTTTGTTGTGCCAAACACCGATCTGCGTGTGAGCCAAGGACTCTAGTCCCTGCTGGGCCTTCTTTTTGCCTGTGGACTACCTCCCCTTTGCTGTCCCCCATATTACTCTTCATTGCTGCATCTTCTGGTTGTTCTGTGGGCTAGTTCCCTTACTTCCTCAATAAATGTGTCGGGTTCCGTGTGCTCTCTCTCTGCGCTTCTACTTGGTCACAAGAATAATACCCTCTCAGAGAAGGTGGTTTCCTATTGGACACAAGTGATGTATATATTTGGTGTGAGGAGCACATCTTGACCCATTGAGAGGTCTTAGTAGGTGAGCAGGTTTATCACCTATTGGTGGAGGCAGACAAGACGCAGGAGGAAGATTGAAGATTTGTGTGTGTCACTAATTGCACTGCGGTGTTTGATATATCACAGTTACTAAGGACTGAATGGAGTTTTGTGGTTTCTTATGATATTTGATGCACAGCAATCTAATTGTGCTACAGTAGGAGGTACAAGATTATTTGGAGGTGTTGTGCACCTGCACAGTATTTGAGAGAGCAACAATTCACTAATCGGATTGTTAGATTTATTTTATATTTTCATTCTGTAATATTTTGTACAGGTTGTGCTGACTGCATTTTTTATTTTTTTGTGTCTATGTTGTGTCTTTTCTCACCTGTCCACCTTTTCTTGAATCCCATCCGGCTACAATGATCCCAGCCATCAGATCTTCACGGTACCTGTAGCACATGTCCTTGAAGAGACTGGCGGCGGTGTGTACGAGGGGAGCGGCACCCAGCTCAATGCTATCAGGAACAGGAAAGGGCACTATTATTATTATCATCGCACACTTTCAGAACTTTCCTCAACATCATTTTGTCACATAAAACCCAACACATACATATGATCTGTATAATCATACAACATACATCCATCGTGGGAGGCAGGGTGGGATCCCCTTGTAAAGGTAAGAATAGGTGTAGGAAATACAGACGTCCCACCACTGGAGTCCATGAGAGATAAAAGAAACCCGTTATAAAGCTGAACTCGAAATTACACACACAAAAAAAAACAAAAAAAAAACACCTCAATCCTCCCTCCCCAATCCCCACACTGCAAGAGTGAAGGAATAAACGGTAATATTAACCCTATTCCTCAGTTCAGCACCTCGGACCAGTTTCTTTTCAGAGTTCCAGCTGCTGGTTGTACTTTGATGTAATCACTTACAATGCAGGTCCAATAATGCTGCGTTGTACATGAGGGTGGTAACAGCCTGTAAAGACCCACTGGAAAGGACAGGGCTGGAGCATGGAATGAGTTAAATCAGCCACAGACAATATGAATCTCGGCTGGTTCAGCAGGCACCAGCCAAGATTCGAACCATGTATGGGCAGACTGAACATAGCCAAGTTAATCATTCGATTAACTTGGGTACAACTAGCCTGCCGGATTTTACATATGATCATTGCTAGCGGCAGCTTTAGCTACTAGCAATAATAGCTGTCTTCTCCCAGCAGGGACAGCTCCCCGCCCAGGGGAGGGCTGGCAGCCGCAGGCCTGGGGGGCAAGTCCAGTCAATTGGCCCATTGAACCACCGAATCATCTCACCATCCATGCCCACCCAATGAGCCTAGTGGGATCCATGGTAGGGCCGGCCCCGGGCGCCCGCCCACCCCCCCCCCAACCCCCGCCTGCAGTTAGTTGGTGGCTGCGCCCCTGGGCCCTATTTCCTTCCTCCACAAGAAAAAAAAAGTGTGAGCGGGCAGCAGCCATCGGCCATTTTAAATGTAAGTTAGGATGGCCTGGGGGGCAATTGCCACCCAACCCCCTGGGCCAGCCCTCCCCTGTCTCCGCCCCCCCTGCCAAGAGAACACAATGGCTTGGCAGGAGGGATTCCCCTGTCAACAATGTCTGCAACCCATGGTTGCAGGAAAGAAATTTTCTCCGTCTATGGCCCGGCCTTAATGGAGTTGTAAAGGCAGAAGTTTTTTATCTTAATGCATTTTGTGTGTGTGTGTGTGTGTGTGTGTGTGTGTGTGTGTAGCAGCCTCCCCAGCACCCCCTAAAACTTACCTGTGCCCCTTCTCTCTCCAGCGATGTCCGCGAGTGTCTTAGCTGTACCAAACACTCCTCCTGATTGGCTGAGACAGCAGCGGCGCCATTGGCTCCCACGGCTGTCAAAGTCAGTTAGCCAATCAGGGGAGAGAGGGGACGGGGCATCCAGGTTGCTCTGTGCAAAACCAACTGCACAGAGGAGGCAAGTATGACAGGTTTGTTATTAACAAAAAAAAAAAAAAAAAAAAAGAAAATTAATGAGACTTCACAAAATCACATTAACCACTTCCCGCCCGTCATATAGCAGAATGACGGCTGCGGAGTGATCCTGTTATCCTGACTGGAGGTCATATGACATCCAGCAGAATAAGCCGCTCATGCGCACTCTCTGGGGTGATTGGTGGTGTGTCGATCCGCACACTCCATCTCTGATCTAGGTAAAGAGCCTCTGACACAGGCGCGGGTAGAAGAGAGCCCATTGGGGGCTCTCCTGACAGGGGGTCTGCACTGATAATCAGCGCATTGATTATCAGTGCAGATTCAAAAAAAAACTTACTTATTTACAACATTTTATAACAAAAACAAAAGGAAAACTATTTTTTTCAAAATTTTTGGTCTTTGTTTAGCAAAAAATAAAAAACCCCAGTGGAGATCAAATATCACCAAAAGGACACCTATTTGTGGGAACAAAATTATAAAAATTGTCATATGGTACAGCGTTGCATGACCGCACAATTGTCAAAGTGAGACCGCGCTGAAAATTGGCCTGGGCAGGACAGGGGTGAAAGTGCCCGGTATTGAAGTGGTTAACTATTACAGATCATTACTCTACCCCTACATTTAATGAGCATCTAACCATTGCAATGCTGAGGTCCATCAATCTTCATGGAAATCCTGGGGTTCTGCTTTAACCACTTGCCAACCGTCCCGTAGCACATTTTCTACTACAGGGTGGTGGCGGTGCTCTGTGGGATTAAGTATATACACCTGATCCTGCCTTTCCGGGCATCAGGCATGAGTGCGCCTTGCTGGAGGCTCGCTCCTGCTGTGAATCTACACACTGGGAGCTGATCAGCGGGTCAGACGGACCCAACGTCTGCCGGCACCCTCTGATCGTTCAGAATGCAGATAGATGTATGTAAACAAGGCAGATTGTCGCTCTGTCAGTAAGGAAGACATGGATCCTGTGTTGCTGCAAAGCAGGGTACTTGGATCTTGCCTTCCGACTAGTCCAAGCACTTCCCCCACAGTAAGTAAGCACAACCTAGGCACACAGTTAACCCTTTGAGTGCCCCTGATGTTAACCTCTTCCCAGCCAATTTCATTAGTTCAGTGATAGTGCATAATTTTAGCACCGGTCACTGTAATAATGTCAGTGGTCTCAAAAAAAAAAAAAGTGTCAATTAGTGTCCGATTTGTTTGCCGCAATATAAAGTTGCTGATCACCGCCATTACTAGTATAAAAAAAATAAATAAATAAAAATATCCCCTATTTTGTAGACGCTATAACTTTTGCACAAACCAATCAATATATACCTATTGGGATTTTCTTTCATCAAAAATGTAGCAGAATACATATTGGCCTAAATTTATGAAGAAATTTGATTTTTTTAAAATTTCTTTTTAAATTAGAGATGTTTTATAGCAGAAAGTAAAAAAGAATTGTTTTTATTTCAAAATTTGTCTGTTTTTTTGTTTATAGCGCAAAAAAAAAAAAAAAAAAGAAAACCTAGAGGTGATCAAATACCACCAAAGAAAATTTTGGAGGGCTCACCTGGAGTAAATATTGGGATGCCTTGGCGGGGCTCTGTAGCTTACGCATGTATTTGCAAATGTGTGCAAACTAAACCCCTGTTTTTAACGCACTCTGTTAAAACGTTTGTCTACCCCTAAAGTCATTTTTACCTACAGGTAAGCCTATAATAAGGCTTACCCTGTAGGTAAAATGAATATCTCCTAAACCTATACGGTTGCAATGCAGCCGCTGACGTGGCCCGGCACATAGCGCCGGACCCTGCCAGAAGACGGGCTTCAGCACATGTGCGGGAGTGACGTCTCGTGGCTCCGGCCACTCACAGAGCCGGAGCCGCGAACTCGGAAGAAGCCACACAGCGAAGATGTCTGCTCCCTGCAGGGACTGGGCAGCCCTGCGGGAGCTTCGTTCTAAGGTATTTCACAATGAGCTAGTATGTGGTGCATACTAGCTCATTAGGCCTTTGCCTTACAGGTTTGGCTAGACAACCGCTTTAAGCAGGATAATTCGGTTAGTAGCAGGCTGGTCAGTAAGGTGAGCTAGGAATTTCTTGGGTTTGGTTTGTTCATGCTACAGCCTGCTAACCTTAGGTTCACAACTTTGCGTGTTGTGCGGTCTGCGTTTGCGCGGGTACGGCAGCCTATTCATTTGAACGGGCTGTTTTATCTCGCAAAACGCAGGGGGAAAAAAGGTCCCTGCACCTTTCTAGAGATTGCAGCCCGCACAAGAACACAAGAATGTTTTGTGAGCGGGAGGATTGCAACTACGGTACAAAGTGCGGGCCCCGCAGCGGCTTTCACCTGCATAAGTGTGAACCGAGCCTAAGATATTTTAGGCAATTGTGAGCGTCCAACCTTACAAAGGCTGAAAAGCTTCATGTCCACACAGTTTGCAGCGGTGTGACCGAGAACTGAACCCTTTTTTTAACAAGCCAGCCAGCATACTTACCAACTCTCATGAATGTATGGAGACCTTGGATTCAATATGCTCACCCCTCAACTCTCTGCTATAACAGTCTACCTATTTATAGAGAACAAAGCCATAGAGAGTAATACAGAGCCATGAAAAAGTATTCATACCCCTTGAAATTTCCCACATTTTGTCATGTTACAACCAAAAACGTAAATGTATTTTATTGGGATTTTATGTGATAGACCAACACAAAGTGGCACATAATTGTGAAGTGGAAGGAAAATGATAAATGGGTACCAACATTTTCTACAAATAAATATCTGAAAAGTGTGGGGTGCATTTGTATTCAGCCCCCTTTACTCTGACACCCTTAACTAAAATCTAGTGGAGCCAATTGCCTTCAGAAGTCACCTAATTAGTAAATAGAGTCCACCTGTGTGTAATGTAATCTCAGTATAAATACAGCTGTTCTGTGAAGCCCTCAGAGATTTGTTAGAGAGCCTTAGTGAACAAACAGCATCACGAAGGCCAAGGAACACACCAGACAGGTCAGGGATAAAGTCCTGGAGAAGTTTAAAGCAGGGTTAGGTTATAAAAAAATATCCCAAGCTGTGAACATCTCACGGAGCTCTGTTCACTCCATCATCCGAAAATGGAAAGAATATGGCACAACTGCTAATAATAGAGTAGTTAATGGAGTCCGACTTGACTGTAATAAAAGTCAATGCAAGTCGCCTGAAGTCTTTTCTAAGTTGGAGCGACCCGAGTCTTTTGGTCAGACTGCCAAGTCTGGGCTGAGAGCCAAGTTCTGAAGTCACTGCTGATAAAAGAAGCTAGAAAGATACAATGTAATTACTTCAAAGGAATGAACTCCACAGTGTATATAAATATTTAGTTTAACCATTTAAAGACAGTACTCAATTTTCTCTACCATTTAAAGACTAAATCTTTTCTTACATTTGCTGTTTACAAATAAAAATTCTGTATTTTTTGCTAGAAAATGACTTGGAACCCCCAAACATTATATATTTTTTTAGCAGAGACCTTAGAGAATAAGATGGCGGTTGTTGCAATATTTTATGTCACACGGTATTTGCGCAGCGGTCTTTCAAAAGTAATTTTTTTGGAAAAATTACCCTTTCAAAAAAAATTAAAACAGTGCCGTTAGCCCACTTTTTTTGTATATGTAAGATGTTAAGCCGTGAGAATCGTGATCTTTATTCTAAGAAAAAAAATTGTGATTCTCATTTTGGTCAGAATCGTGCAGCTCTACTGCAAACCTACCAAGACATGGCCGTCCACCTAAACTGACCGGCTGGGCAAGGAGAGCATTCATCAGAGAAGCAGCCAAGAGGTCCCTGGTAACTCTGGAGGAGCTGCAGAGATCCACAGCTCAGGTAGGAGAATCTCTCCACAGGACAGGGTTGTGCATTCCACAAATCTGCCCTTTATGGAAGAGTGGGAAGAAGAAAGCCATTGGTGAAAGAAACCCATAAGAAGTCCTGTTTGCAGTTTGTGAGAAGCCATGTGGGGGACACAGCAAACATGTGGAAGAAGGAGCTCTGGCCAGATGAGACCAAAATTGAACTTTTTGACCTAAAAGCAAAACGCTATGCATGGTGCAAAACTAACACTGCACATCACCCTGAACACACCATCCCCACCGTGAAACATGGCGGTGGCAGCATCATGTTGTGGGGATGCTTTTCTTCAGCAGGGACAGGGAAGCTGGTCAGAGTTGATGGGAAGATGGGTGGAGCCAAATACAGGGGAATCTTAGAAGAAAACATATTAGAGTCTGCAAAAGACTTGAGACTTGGGCAGAGGTTCACCTTCCAGCAGAACAACGACCCTAAACATACAGCCAGAGCTACAATGGAATGGTTTAGATCAAAGCATATTCATGTGTTAGAATGGCCCAGCCAAAGTCCAGACCTAAATCCAATCGAGAATCTGTGGCAAGACTTGAAAATTGCTGTTCACAGACGCTCTCCATCCAATCTGACAGAGCTTGAGATATTTTGCAAAGAAGAATGGGCAGAAATGTCCTCTCTAGATGTGCAAAGCTGGTAGAGACCTCCCCAAAAAGACTTGCAGCTGTAATTGCAGGGAAAGGCGGTTCTACAAAGTATTGACTCAGGGGGGCTGAATACAAATGCCCCCCACACTTTTCACAGATTTGTAAAAAATGTTGAAAAGCATTTATCATTTTCCTTCCACTTCACAATTATGTGCCACTTTGTGTTGGTCTATCACATAAAATCCCAATAAAACACATTTATGTTTTTGGTTGTAACATGACAAAATGTGGAAAACTTCAAGGGGTATGAATACTTTTTCAAAGCACTGTTAGAGACCCATGCCTCCTCCCGTTCCCTTTCCTCCTTACACTTTCTGGTTCCCATCACTTTCTTATCCCTGTAAACTGAGGATCACACCCTACATCCCAACATCCTGCAACCATTCCCATATTGTTTCAGCTATCAGAATGGTTAAAGAATAGGTTCACCTTTCTTAACATGTTACACCTGTACTTAGGATGTAACATGTTCAGCATTTACCCCCCTGCCTGACTGACAGCTGGCTCCGCCTCTTAGCACAAGACTAGAGCAGGAGCCAGCAGCACCCGCCCCCTCCTCAGCTCAGTGCTCCAGTGAGCTCTGGAGGAGTAGACAGGAGAGCAGCGACTGACCGTCAGCACTCTCCACTCTATGCAGACCAAGAATTGAGCGATTATTCAGTCCTCGGGCTTAGAGCTGATGTGGGACAACTAGAGAATCACACCAATGGTGCAGCAGAGGCGAGTGTGGATGTTTCTTTTATTTTACTTTCTCTGTAATACAATGAAGAATGTGTTGGATTCTCACCTGTGGAAACCAAGCTGGTAGGTGACAGCGTCTGCGATGGCTTGTGTGTCAGCAGCACTGCCAGAGCGACAACAGAAGATACGATCGTGTACCGGAGTCAGCTTGTCTGTTACTCTGTTAGCGATGTATGAACTGCAAGAGAACGACAACAGCTCTTTAAGTGAGATAAACTCCCTCTTTGCCATGCCAGGACCTAGAGAGGAGGGACCCCGAACAGGAGGACCTACAGAGGGGACTCGCACATGAGGACCCCGCACAGGAGGGGAGCCCGCGCAGGAGGAGGGGAGCCCGCGCAGGAGGAGGGGAGCCCGCGCAGGAGGAGGGGAGCCCGCGCAGGAGGAGGGGAGCCCGCGCAGGAGGAGGGGAGCCCGAGCAGAGGAGGACCCGCGCAGGAGGAGGGGAGCCCGAGCAGAGGAGGACCCGCGCAGGAGGAGGGGAGCCCGAGCAGAGGAGGACCCGCGCAGGAGGAGGGGAGCCCGAGCAGAGGAGGACCCGCGCAGGAGGAGGGGAGCCCGAGCAGAGGAGGACCCGCGCAGGAGGAGGGGAGCCCGAGCAGAGGAGG
>BLSH010139407.1:478618-489322 GCA_018402905.1 Glandirana rugosa
CACTATGTCTGTCTTCCCCCGATCTTCTGTCTGCATCCTCCTGCAGGAGGAGGACCGACTCCTAGCCCCCTTCTGTCTGTATCACCATGCAGGAGGAGGACAGACTCATAGCTCCTTCTGTCTGTATCACCCTGCAGGAGGAGGATAGACTCATAGCCTCCTTCTGTCTGTATCACCATGCAGGAGGAGGACAGACTCATAGCTCCTTCTGTCGGTATCATCCTGCAGGAGGAGGACAGACTCATAGCCTCCTTCTGTCTGTATCACCATGCAGGAGGAGGACAGACTCATAGCTCCTTCTGTCTGTATCACCCTGCAGGAGGAGGATAGACTCATAGCCCCCTTCTGTCTGTATCACCCTGCAGGAGGAGGACAGACTCATAGCTCCCTTCTGTCTGTATCACCCTGCAGGAGGAGGACAGACTCATAGCCCCCTTCTGTCTGTATCACCCTGCAGGAGGAGGTTTGATATGTAACTCACTTGATCAGTTCTCTCCATCCCTCTAAGTAATGTTTCAGTAAGATCTCATTGTCGGTTGTCATACTGTCATGAAATGATTGCAACATTTTTCCAATCTGGAAATTCTTCCCCTTGCAGTTCTTCTTAGAGTTTTGTATCACTTCCAGGTAGGATGACTCTTCCTTAAAGGACTCCACACCCTTTTCCTGTTGTAAGAAGACACAATTTTGTGACAACCATTGAGTAATCCCACAATTACAAAATGTTCATGTATTGTAATTTTCCACATGAAAAGCTAATTTGCATTTTAGTAAAACATCTCATCAGTTTGCTTTGAAGCATGAGACACCAAGCAAAACTGTTAGGTCCAATACACCAAGTAATATGGATACATAGAGGTCGATTTATTAAGACTGAAGAATGCAAAATCTGGTTCAGTTGTGCATGGTAGCCAATCAGCTTCTAACTTCAACTTGTTCAATTTCAGCTTTGACATTAAAACTTGGAAGTTGATTGCAGAGCTGCACCAGATTCTACAGTTTTAGTAAACCAACCCCATAGTATTTTTTTTCTTTTACTAAGCGGATAGCACCCTCCTCAGCTTACTTTTCTCATTCTGGAGACATTGCTAATGTTGTCTTGGGTAGAGTGATGATGGCATAGAACATTGGTCAGGGTTTATTGTGCTGTCTGTGTCCCTTGTAAGGGTCGTGGGGTGGTGGTCACATCCTCCATGTTTCCCTCCTCGTTGGGCACCAAGCAAGGGCCACATGAGAGGCCTACCCCACGGTGGATTCTTCTGGGCTACACTAGGCACTTTATACAGGGTGACTTCACTACACATGGGGTACCTTTGCTTTGTGCTACCTCCAACAATTCCTTGAGAAGAGGTTGAGGCAGCCATGGGGAAATACTCAACCTTAATGCCGGCCTCTGCTGTTAGAGATGAACATACACCGTGTACACTGGCACTGCAACCGTTCTCTATTTACCTCTTGGTTCCCTGTGTCAATGTACACCTACTCTGTAAGTTGCAATTAGCAGGGACGTTCTGAACCTTGTCCACATCCACCTGTCTAGCTTCTTCCACCACTACTCTCCAGTAGCGGAGTGGACCCCACCATGCACCTTGAGTGGGCTCCACAGGTGCACTTAACTTAACTCTCAAGCTTCCATATCTCAGTATAGGATGGAAACCTCTGCGGCATGAATCTGCTCCCATTGCTCTGGGAGACAAACCACTTGTGGAAGGAGTGGCGACAACATCTGCCTTGCTGCTACAAGCCGTGCCACCTATAACAGGTATGCGATATCAACAGGCTGCTCATTAAACTTCCATTAACCTAGGTAATCATGTGTGTCTTCACATTTCTCCACTCCACATCTGTGTTTATACCCCAATGTGTTAAAATGCATTCGATGACCTCTGTGTGCCGGTTACTTGCATTACTCCCCTGTCAGTAACTTCAGACCAGGCAAGGGCAACGTTTCAATAGTTTACTTGAAAAAAGTGCAAAAATGAACATTGCATTGTCCAAAATACAAGAACAGGATTTTCCTATGTCCCTTCTGCTAACTACAGGCTTGTAGTGCTGCTGCAGCATACCTACAGAGGTGAAGTCCAAGCAATTACAGTCCTTCGGGGGCACTCTTATGCAGCTGTGAGTCCTTCAGAGGCATACTCCAGAGCTGGTGTCTTCAGGGCGAACCCCCAGGATCCGATGCCTTTACATCCCGAGGGTGATAGATGACCTCCTTCTGCTCCTCATAGGTATCATTCTCCGTCTCTCTCCCTTAAAGGTCCCCAAACTCTCCCCAACCACCTCTCCAGGGGTACAATAGCAAAAGAGAAACTCCGGATAGCCGCACTCCAGTTGAAAAATAGTGTTTTATTCAATCAAGTCCATGTGGTACTGTCTCTTTCCTTTCACCTCTCCAGGGGTGTTCTCTCTCTCCGGGGGTTCTCTCCCTCTTCTTTACTGGATCTCTCGAGGGCCAAGCACCTTACCGTACCACTGTCCCATATTTATATATCACAGGATTAGTGGGCTGGACTCAGAGAAGAACCCACCAAAATCCAAAGAACCAGAAAAGGCACGGACTCCTACCCTCCCGGCCGGCATAGCACCCTGGCTAATTTTAACCTACTTACACCCTGACCCATTGTCACCAGAAGTGAAAGTGATGGGAAAATCCAAAATTTTGAGCTGTCACCAGAACAAGAGTAGAGGTGAAAATGTAAGATTTATCATCATACTTCTAGTTGTGTCTGTGAAGTCTCCCCAAATGGATACAGTTGGAATGGAACAGATAGCAAAATAAAACCTGATGGATGTTTTAACCATGTCATACTGTATCTATATGAAAAAAGTTTTGCCTTTGATAAAGTTGTTGGCAGGTTTGGTGCCCTTTATGTGTTGCCCCTCCTTTGATGAGGTACTTGGCGAAGTCTGTGCCTTTTTTATACTAGCTGTGGGTGGGGCATAGTAGTTTGGGAATGCAAACAGGTCACCCCTAACCAACACCATGTGGGTGTGTGGCCTGGGCATAAGTGCGGAGAAAGCCCTGCACGGCTGCACTGCCAGATGAATTAGTCATGGGCACATTAGGGAGAATGTGGAAGAACCTTGCTACCCCTGACCTTCACTTAGCAGGTCTGTGGCTTGGTTCAGAATGGTCTTGAGGCCTAGGATGGAGGGACACCCTGTGTGTGGAACTGATTGGAAACAACTGGAAAGATGGCTGGTTGCAATGGTACTGTGTATTAATACTGAGTGTTCTGCACTGTGATTATGTGTCATGAAGAGGATGTATTGCTGCATGTTCCTGAGTTGATAAGAAAAATATTTGGAGGAATTAGTGAGTGCAATGCCAGATGGGTCCAATCCAATGTATAAATACAAGAGAAGAAAAAAGAGAGATGCTGAAACAGCACTCTGCCCCCATTTAGGATTGATGCGGACACAACTGGGTTGTATGAAAGAGTTTTTATTACAATATGCAATATTTTACAGAACGTGAAATACAAAAAACAATGTAAAAACAATAGGAAACCATGGAAAGGTCTATAAAAAAGAGTGTACCCAATAGTTACATGGCCAGATACAAGACTTAGTCCAAATCCATGATTGAAGAGGACTGGTCTAAAGCTGGATCACGTATGCAAACCTAACATGTTTCGGACTGTAAATAAGTCCTTCTTCAGAGGTACATATGCAAGGGTTCAATGTATCATTTTCTATAAGGTGAAAAGATAAATGAATTATTCATCATTATATGCTTGACAGTTACTATTTGTTAATTGATATTACAGGGCACATGATATGGTAAACCACACAATATACTTACATGGTATTCCAAAAACACTAATAAGAGACAACAACGGTCGCCATCCACAGACCCACACCACCGCCACCGCACATTGAGATAGTAACAATTCTCAAACGATCATTGTGCAAAATGATTGAAGCAGTATTCTGAGTGTGACAAAGGAAAGGGAGCCAGCTGCAGGCAGGGTGGCCCAAAAAATTGTCCCACAGATGAGGATCCCTCTACTTATATACAGTGACCCCTAAACAGCATACACTCATAATACGCTGTTCTTGAAGATTCTATAGCAGGAGCATTGCTCCATTGCTTGAGGGATCCTCGTCTTTGGGACAATTCTTGGGCCACCCTGCCTGCAGCTGGCTCCCTTTCCTTTGTCACACTCAGAATACTGCTTCAATCATTTTGCACAATGATCGTTTGAGAATTGTTACTATCTCAATGTGCGGTGGCGGTGGTGTTGGTCTGTGGATGGCGACCGTTGTGGTCTCTTATTAGTGTTTTTGGAGTACCATGTAAGTATATTGTGTGGTTTACCATATCATGTGCCCTGTAATATCAATTAAAAAAGTAACTGTAAAGCATATAATGATAAATAATTAATTTATCTTTTCACCTTACAGAAAATGATACATTGAACCCTTGCATATGTACCTCTGAAGAAGGACTTATTTACAGTCCAAAACATGTTAGGTTTGCATACGTGATCCAGCTTTAGACCAGTCCTCTTCAGTCATGGATTTGGACGAAGTCTTGTATCTGGCCATGTAACTATTGAGTACACTCTTTTTTTACAGACCTTTCCATGGTTTCCTATTGTTTTTACATTGTAAATATTTTTTGTATTTCAAGTTTTGTAAAATATCGCATATTGCAATAAAAACTCTTTCATACATACCAGTTGTGTCCGCATCAATCCTAAATGGAGGTAGAGTGCTGTTTCAGCATCTCTCTTTTTTTCTTCTCTTGTATGTTCCTGAGTTGATGCAGTAAATCATTATAAATTGATTGGACTGGACATTCTTTATTGCGGGTAACAAGCCTTAGGCTGGGGATATGTGAGGCGATGGGCATCAGACCAGGAGAGTGAGTGACACAAGATGGCAAAGCATCTCCAAAAAAGGCAGTTATGTTACTATTCCATCTAAAGAAGAATCAGGGCAGGACATGTACCAACTTGGCAGGAACCACTGTCTAATCCAGGTCACATGCAAGCTTGAAGTAGAATTTCATAAAAATGTAGACAGAGTGAAGAAGGTTAGAGAGGTCAAGCTATCAAATATGGAGGGCCTCAAATGTGGCTTCTGATAAAACCAAAGGACTGCTCTTTATAATCAATATTTGTAATGCTACAAAATACTATTAGAGCATGTGTAGACATGCTGCAAGAGTGGTCAGAAACCAGAGATATGTTTCAGAAGAGAGTAGTGAGAGAGTAGGAGCATGCTACAGAAGACTCTTAGAACATTCACACAAGTTGCAGAAACGGTTAGAAACTGGGGATGTGCTACAGGTGACTGTTAGGACTATTCACACAAATGGTCTGTCTGCCATCTGTCTGTCTCCAGGGGATCATGGTGGCCACTCAGATGACTACACATTGTGACAGCCAAAATGCAAAGCATTTTTAACTTGGCAGACAGAGTTAGGATCCATGCCAAACTCTTGGCTAAGTAAAACTTCTTATTCAGCTGTGAAACAAAAAAAAACCTGAACAGTATCTCCTGAATGCCTGCAAACCACCTCTGATCCACCACTGATTATTTTTCAGAGGGGTGGTGAGCAATGTTGCTTGTGAAAACCTAGCCTTAGAGATCATGAACATGCTATGTGAGACTGTCAGAAAGTGGGGAAATGTATACAGGAGACTGTTAGAGCCTCCGGATATGCTGCAAGAGTAGTCAGAGACTGGAGACTTGCTACAGGTGACTGCCATTGAGTGAAAACATGCTAAGGGGCTTTATTATCTGCAGCAATAACCTTTTGTGAGCAAGGACTTCATGGTGTGTGGCCGAAACCCTTTCTGTTCTCAAAAGAACCGATATGAGGGCCAATGAAGGTATTTGCAGGTACCACAACATATTTCACTTAATAAGTGATGGAAATTTCCTTTCTTTGATAGACATGGCAGGTTCACTTTAATTGACAATAACATGCATTGTTGGCTTTAAACCATCTTGTCCTGTTTCGGCCAGGAGACCACAGTTGAACAGAGGCCGTCTGATCCTATTGTGAATTATACAGTTTTGCTTCCTTTCTCCTGAGCTTGACCCAAAATTGATAGTGTATTTTCTAGAGGACATTTAGCAATTAAATAAAGAATTTCAAGCCACATATATATCCTTTATAGTTGGGTTTTTAATGGTAGGTTCAACATGTTATTGATTGTATAGAGCTCTTGCATGATGGTGTAGACTTTAACAATGGAATTCACAGTGGTCAAGAGGATAACTTTCACTTCTCAACCCATCTTTTCCTCTTTTGGCCAGGAGACCACAGTTGATCAAAAAGGCCTTGTTTTACCATTTTGAAAGACACATTTTTTTGCTTCCTTTCTCCTGAACTTGACCCAAGTTCAATACACTATATTCTATAGCAACATATATGTCCTTTATAGGTGGCTTCATGGTAGGCCCAACATGTTATTGGTTGTATAGAGCTCTTGCTTGATGTTGTATACTCTAACTATGGAATCCACGGTGGTCAAGAGGACAACTTTAGCTTCTCAACCCATCTTGTTCTCTTTTGGCCAGGAGAACACAATTGACAAAAAGGCCTTCTGATACAACTTTGAAACACATATTTTTTGCCTCCTTGCTTCTGAGCTTGACCCAAGATCCATACATGCTAGAGGATACTTGGTAAGAAGCAAAGTATCTAAACATAACAAACATGTTCTTCAACTTGGCTTTCATGGTAGGTGCAATATGTTATTGTAAGCATAGAGCTCTTGCGTGATGTTGTATTTTACACCATGTCTTACTGTATACATTTTTATAGTGAGTATGTTACAGTCTCTTACCTGGAGATCCTGCCAGTAACAGTACTTCCTGTTGCAGGCTGACAATGCTAATCCAGCCTCGCAATTAGCAGCAGCATTGCTAGCCTGCTGTGTACACGTCAGGTGGCCTTTGGACTATCAGGTCTCTCATATAGTCAGAAAGAAACTAAAAAAAAACGTGCTAAGTCCTAGGTACACAGATGACATTAATTAGCAGCTAGCATATATTGTTTTGATTTCCAATAGTATTAATAAATGTTTCAGTATGTAGCGCTACTAGCAGATATGACAGTCCGTAAAGAAATAAAAAGTCAGGATTTCCACACAGGTGAACTGAAAGTCTATTGAGTACACTTTTGATAGGTGCAATATCTCAACACCACCACCAGGGGACATCAACACTATTTAGAAAGGCTGTCTAGCAAGTCTCCTTACCAGATTTCATATAAGGTGAAGTGGACTTTCACAAGATGTTCCTGTGGTTCCTCCCAGCGTGATAGCCTTTCCCTCACAGCCGATAATGAACATACAGGATGAAAAGAGAGAGCCTCATAGTGTAACTCCATGGTATTAGTAATCACACCAGCCCACCACCAGCGAAACATAAGACATGCGCCAGTGAAAGGAAAGCACACAACACCCTAGTGCTAGATGATCTAGTTACCAGAAGTCATGTACAAGTGAAAGGAAAGCACACAACACCCTAGTGCCAGCTGATCTAGTTACCAGAAGCCAGCCGGCTCTCATCAGGGGCAGGGATGTCACTCTCCAAACTGGGGGCTTTGGTTCACAGGAGGATCGATTCTTTACTCCAAGGGCTCACTCATGTGGACACACGCGTGTCACACGCCTCTGAAGACAGCCGATTGGCTGAAACGCTTCAGGCGGTACCACGGCATCCGGACGTATTCTACAGGAACTCTAATAACTTTACTGAGAGATGTGGTTTTTAACCCTGCTTGATGTAAGTAGAATTTTAATAAACCATTTCTCTTGCTTGACGGGCTTCACTATGGAGTGTTATTTATCTTCTGGTGTCCACATGAGTGAGCCCTTGGAGCAGGGCTGGATTAAGAGCATCGTGGGCCTGGTGGCACTTTTTATGGAAATAAATAAAATGAAAGTGCAAACAATTTTTGTTAAAACAAATTAAATATTGAAACAAATTTAATTTAATAGAGAGGGGGTGAGAAATGGAGGAAGATGGGGGGGGGGGGGGGTGAGAGAGAGGGGCGTGGGTGGGTGAGAGGGAGAGGAGGGGGAAAAAGAGAGAGGGGTGAAAGAAAAATGTACATATCAATGCCACCACGATTTACATATCAGTCATGTGTACACTCACACCACTGGGTTGGGCCTATCTTAAGGAAGGGGTCTGGAGCTGCAGCTCCAATAGCCCCTATATTAATCTGGCCCTGCCTTGGAGTAATGGATCGATCTTCCTGTGAGCCAAAGCCCCCAGTTTGGAGAGTGACATCCCTGCCCCTGATGAGAGGCGGCTGGCTTCTGGTAACTAGACCATCTGGCACTAGGGTGTTGTGTGCTTTCCTTTCACTGGTACATGATTGGTGGTGGGCTGGTGTGATTACTAATACCATGGAGTTACACTATGAGGCTCTCCCTTTTCCTCCTGTATGTCCATTATCGGCTGTGAGGGAAAGGCTATCACGCTAGGAGAAACCACAGGAACATCTTGCGAAAGTCCACTTCATCTTATATGAGCCTTTTAACTTGAAAACTGGTAAGGAGGCTTGCTAGACATCCTTTCTAAATGATGTTGATGTCCCCTGGTGGATTGTTGAGATATTGCACCTATCAAAAGTGTACTCAATAGACTTTCAGTTCACCTGTGTGGAAATCCTGACTTTTTATTTCTTTGCGGACTGTCATATGTGCTAGTAGCGCTGCATACTGAAACATCTCTCATATAGCCAGCCCAATGACCAACTTAAGACATGTGCAACGTTGCTGCAAATTGTGAGTTAGCATTGTCAGCCTGCCACTGGAATTGCTGTTACTGGCGGGATCTCCAGATATAGGATTAAAGTGGACCTTCAGTCATTTTTTCAAATTTCCATCTATTAAATCTTCTGCCCTTGTTGTTTTAACTTTGGATAGTAAAACATTTTTTTTCTGCCAGTACAAATCTTATACAGCCCACTTCCTTTTTCTTGTGTGGTAATTAGCCTAGGCTTATGACACCATGCACAGCTCTCTCATTCACTCTTGTGAGAGTTTTCCAGGAAGGGAGGGGGGTTGGGGTCATAAGAGGGCCAATGAGTGCTGCAGTGTGTGTCTGTGTAAATCCAAAAAGTGAACAGGCAGAAGCTTCAGCTGCCCACAGTTAAAATAGCTGGAGCCAGACTTAATGGGGGAGATTTCTGCAGCATATTTGGCAAGTACAGAATCACAGAATACAGTATCTCACAAAAGTGAGTACACACATCACATTTTTGTAAATATTTTATTATATCTTTTCATGTGACAACACTGAAGAAATGACACTTTGCTACAATGTAAAGTAGTGAGTGTACAGCTTATATAACAGTGTAAATTTAACTGTCTCCTCAAAATAACTCAACACACAGCCATTAATGTCTAAACCGCTGGCAACAAAAGTGAGTACACCCCTAAGTGAAAATGTCCAAATTGGGCCCAATTAGCCATTTTCCCTCCTGGTGTCATGTGACTTGTTAGTGTTACAAGGTCTCAGGTGTGAATGGGGAGCAGGTGTGTTAAATTTGGTGTTATTGCTCTCATTCTCTCATACTGATCGCTGGAAGTTCAACATGGCACCTCATGACAAAGAACTCTCTGAAGATCTGAAGAAAAAGAATCGTTGCTCTACATAAAGATGGCCTAGGTTATATGAAGATTGCCAAGACCCTGACACTGAGCTGCAGCACGGTGGCCAAGACCATGCAGCAGTTTAACAGGACAGGTTCCACTCAGAACAGGCCTCGCCATGGTCAACTAAAGAGGTTCACTGCATGTGCTCAGCGTCATATCCAGAGGTTGTCTTTGGGAAATAGATGTATGAGTGCTGCCAGCATTGCTGCAGAGGTTGAAGGGGTGGGGGGTCAGCCTGTCAGTGCTCAGACCATACGCCGCACACTGCATCAAATTGGTCTGCATGGCTGTTGTCACAGAATGAAGCCTCTTCTAAAGATGATGCACAAGAAAGTCTGCAAACAGTTTGCTGAAGACAAGCAGACTAAGGACATGGATTACTGGAACCATATCCTGGGGTCTGATGAGACCAAGATAAACTTATTTGGTTCAGATGGTGTCAAGCGTGCAATCAGGTGAGGAGTACAAAGACAAGTGTGTCTTGCCTACAGTCAAGCATGGTGGTGGGAGTGTCATGGTCTGGGGCTGCATGAGTGCTGCTGGCACTGGGGAGCTACAGTTCATTGAGGGAACCATGAATGGCAACATGTACTGTGACCAGATGCGGCTCGCTAATTAGGCAAAAAAGGCGGCCGCCTAAGGCCTCACACTGCCAGGGGCCTCGCGGCCGCCTAATTTGCCCGTGCCTCAACCTTCTGCACTGACTCATAGTCAATGCCCGCGGCTTGTGCAGGGTGTCTCCATTCCCTCACGGTGTAAGCTCCACTGTGTGTAGCATCCGGCATCTCTTCCCGGCTGCCTGACACACACAGTGCACTGTGGAGCGAATTGAACCCGCCCCTCCTCCTCCTGCTCTGATGTTTTCCTGTGCACAGAGGAGGAGGGGAGGGAGGAAGCTCACCGCTGCACCGAGAGCCACGCTGATCTGAGGTCTGTGATCCGTGTAATTTATTCAGCCGTGCAGAGGAGGGGGGCTGAAGAAGAAGGTGAGGGATGGGGGGGCAGCCATGCAGTTCACTTGGTGTAATTTGGGGGGGGGGTCATGTGCTAGGGCTGTCTCTTATACACA
>BLSH010139407.1:494374-513905 GCA_018402905.1 Glandirana rugosa
AACCTTATGACGGGACGCCGGGCCAGAAGTTTCCCTCCCCTATTACGAGACGAAGTCATACAGTGTCAGTCTCCGCCGAGATCCGAAACACTCCGGAATCCGTCTAATACAGTTAATTTTTATCACTTTAATTATTTTTCCAATTATGGGCGTGAGTGGGGCCTCATATCTAAGTTTTGCCTAAGGCCTCACAAAGCCTAGAGCCGCCTCTGACTGTGACATACTGAAGCAGAGCATTATCCCCTCCCTTTGAAGACCGGGCCGCAGGGCAGTATTCCAACATGATAACAACCCCAAGCACACCTCCAAGACCACCACTGCCTTGCTAAAGAAGCTGAGGGTAAATGTGATGGACTGGTCAGGCATGTCTCCAGACCTAAACTCTATTGAGCATCTGTGGGGCATCCTCAAATGGAAGATGGAGGAGCGCAAGGTCTCTAACATCCACCAGCTCCTTGATGTCATCATGGAGGAGTGGAAGAGGACTCCAGTGGCAACCTGTGAAGCTCTGATGAACTCCATGCCCAAGAGGGTTAAGGCAGTGCTGGAAAATAATGGTGGCCACACAAAATATTGACACTTTGGGCCCAATTTGGACATTTTCACTTAGGGGTGCACTCACTTTTGTTGCCCATGGTTTAGACATTAATGGCTGTGTGTTGAGTTATTTTGAGGGGACAGGAAATTTACACTGTTATACAAGCTGTACACTCACTACTTTACATTGCAGCAAAGTGTAATTTCTTCAGTGTTGTCACATGAAAAGATAGAATAAAATATTTACAAAAATGTGAGGGGTGTACTCACTTTTGTGAGATACGGTATATAAAATAATATGCAAAGAGGTTGGTGGGAAGCTTCAGAATGGCAAAGATGTTTTTATTACAAATTATGTGAGCAGACTGCAGTTCCTCTTTAAAAAAACGGTATACAATGAAATATGATGGCAAATATGCTGAAGAATAGATTTTGGGTTCACATACACTTTAAAGCCTTTTGCACAAGGGGCCATCCTTCTGCAGTGTATCCCTGCCAGCGGTTTTAGTACATCCAGGAGTGACAGGTGCAGCATCCAGCCCTGCTACAGGCAGCCTAGCCAAAGTCTATGACAGGTTATGCTTTTTTAATGCAAGCAGTGTAAGTCCCTTTACAGCAGAGCTCAGGCTGGGAAAGTGAGAATGGGGGCAGCACAATAAACCAATCAGTTGTGCTGCAGTGCAAGGCACAGGCTGATAGTGACGGAGAGATGAACTCATCAGTCTGCTGCTTCTCCTTTCACTGTCCAGTCATGGGTTGAGGAAGGGACAAGACCTGTAACTGTTACTGAATTGTAGCAGAGAAAAATTTGGTCTCCTGCTCTGACAGACCGGGTTGTGCTGTGTGGCATAGCTGTGTAAATCTCAGAACAGGGTGGAAAAAAACGGGTATCATTTGGCAGATAAAACAGTTCTCATATACTGTATGTATTTAGCCATTTAATATTTTAGTGTAAGAAATCAGCCAAAAAATGGAAGACTGAAAGTGAAATGAAGACACATATACTCAATAAATACCAAACTAAATATAAGCCTTAGACTATTCTGTTTTTTTTCCCTTGTTTTTTGCAGAATAAAACATTTGTGAATGTAAACCCTAAAGGAAGCCTACCCATACAACCTCCTTAGCGATGACATTATTCTCATTCTTGACACACGGTTTCCCATCCTCAATGCACTCATAAAGGGGAGTATCTGCTGTACAGGAAGACAAAGAGAAAAGAGAAAAATAGTTAGCACCATTGGTTGAAAAGCAAAAGCGTAGGAAATTGTACTGAGTTCCTGGGGTGAGTCGATAAGGGGCTCAGATGATGACATATGTGCCTAAACTTGGCGTTGGCTGATCTTTCATGGCCATTTCTATGCTGGCCCTAAACTGCGCACATTTTCTTGCTTTTGAACAGCTTTGAACTTCAATCACATACTTGTGATGGAGGGAAAAAAAATAAAAATGGCCATCCCCTTTCCCATATAAAATAAGAGTTAGATTCACTTTTTTCTTGCTTTATCATGTACCAGATATTTTCGGGCTTTGGAGCTCATCACTTGCACCAACTTTCCAGGAATGGACGTAGGAACAATGCTCAATAATGAGCCTATTTATGGCCAACACACTCAATTCAATGACCCCTAGGCACCATGGATTCAGATACATTTTGGAACCTATAGTCTAAATTCCAATATATTACCATACATTAATGCTACTGGACTTTAGCCAAGTTTGCTGCATTAACAGATATGACTTTCTTCTCAAGAGCCCATAGGATGCCTATGTGACCAGGCCCAGACTGGCCATAGGGCACACCAGGCATTTATCCAGTGGGCTGGGGCTGCCGGGCCGCATGCTGCTTTAATGTGGAGGGAGGGGCGCCAGTAGCGTTGCTAGCGCCAGGCATCCAGCCACTGCCCTGCTTTAATTGGCTGCACCCGCATCATCTCTTACCGCCTTACTGTCATTCTAGTCAAACAGAGCCAGGGAAGCTTCCTATGGGCTCCTCCTTGACTCTGATGTGCTCTATGAAAAAAGGCAAGGAGGAGCCTGGGAGGATGAACATCTCCCGCCCCAGCATTGAGCCTTGATGTCTGAGATCTGTGTATGGAGGAAATGGCAGTGGACTTTGATCGATGGCAGAAGAGTAAAGGAGAGAAGGTATGGAGGGATGTGGAGGGGAACAATCATAGAGAGTTAGCGTAGGCATTGATAGAAAAGAATGATAGTGACCAGAGAGGGAAATGGCAGTTCATAGAAGGGAATGAGTCAGAAAGGAGCATGGCAAGGCTGGTAAGGTAAAGGAGAATGTTCAGGGTGCAGAGCATGCATTTAGAGAGCAGATGGATCTATATATAAATAAGTAAAAGACACAGAGAAAGTGGTAGTTGTCATTATTTGTAATTTGGTTTAAAAATACAAAAAAAAAATTGGGCCGCTCAGTCTACAATGCACAGGCCTATTTTTACTTTCAAAGGATTTTATTTTCGTAGAAAAGATGTTAGTCCAACATACATGGTGGAAAATTATATGAAGCTTTACAAAGTTGTAATATCATCGCAATATGCAGGCAGGCAAAACAATATCAACAAAACTTGTAGATCGCATAACTCAATCAACTTGGTTAAGGCACCTTGGTAAGTAGGGAGTAGAGGAGCCCCCGGCACCCCTATTGGGGTCAAGCTGTACCAGGAGGGTCCCCATTTCCTGACTCCTGTTTTAGGATTGTCTTGCGGGAAATCTGGGGATTGAAGTTGAGTTATCAGGGTACATAATGGAAATACTTAACAAAGGGAGAGAGACAAAAAAAGGAGGGGATAGTGTAATGGAGGAGCAGGGATAGGAAGGTGATAGAAGGAAAGGGGGGGGGGGGGGGATAGGAGTTGACCAATCTCCGTGTTTGACTAGTGTGGGTTTAATGTCTCAGGTTCCAGGGATGAGGGAGATGCCCATATAGTGGGTCCATGGTTTCCAAGTGTCTTCAAATTTGCTTACTGAATCTGTGAGGATGCTGGAAAGCTTTGATTGCTGAGGCGCAATGGGCCTAGGCATAAACCATTGTTGACATAATAGACAAACCCTCCTTGCCCCCATCCCATATAACAAACCACACTTACAACAATTAGGTTGGAAAGGGCAAGGCCACAGCTTTATTTAAATTCCAGCACAGAACATGTGAACACTTTAAATCAGTGCCAGTCACAGATATACTGTGAGCAGGCTTTAACCTTAACTACTTGAATTCCAAAAGGGGGCCTGTCCTTACCATAAGTGCTAGACAGACAACCTACTTCCAGTTTCCAATCAAGGGCATAGCCTATTACCGCAACTTTTAATGCTGGCAAGGTCAAGAAACCGCAGCAAGCTGTGACAAACGATCAAAGGAAAATAGGGGCTGGAGGGTGGGCAGCTCTTCCAGACACGCTGTCTTCCAAAGGCCCAGAATTCCCTGGGGCAGTGCCTTTTACTGAGCTCAGGCCCAACCCATCCCTCATGACTGCATCCAATCCTATTTGAACACTTACCGACTGCTTACGCCCAGCACCTGGCCATGCCCCCATCAGTCAAGGCTCTCTTTCCCTAGGGGAGTCAAGAGGCCTTCATTCCTGGGCCATGATCCATGAGATCTATCCCTTGGCTGCAACAAAAGATATTCTGGGTTTTTTCCAGGCTTTTGCAATGGTTAGTTTAGCCCCTAATAGTATGCAGTGAATGAGTTTTCGGGTTGTTTTGGGATCTTGGGGAGGTCTGAATCAAGGAGAACTACTACAGAGGTTCTAGTTATTTAGGATTTTGTGAATTTAAAGATCAAACGGAAAATCTTGTTCCAGAAAATACGTATCCTGGGACATTCCCACTAAACGTGGGCCATTGTTCTGGTCATCTGGCATTCCCTGAAGGATTAGGGGCTGACAGTCAGTTTGGCTGGCGTTAAATACCACCTGGTTATTACCTTAATGCTGGCTTCTGTCAGTGAAATGTTCAAGATACCTTTGAATGATTTGGAAAAGGATGAGAACCATTTCTCAAGGCCCCATTGGAATTGGAGTTTGTTTTCCCAAATTGTCATGTATGAGGGTTTGCTAGTAGGGAGGGCTAGTGAAAGGTAAATGACAGGTATACCACCCCTCTGATCTGTAGCTTGACCACATCACATTTCATAGGGGGAGAATTTGGGAAGGTTTGGCTTATTGGTCCAGATTTTATGTAGAAAGTGAAGAATTTGTCTAAATCAGAGTCTGGAAAGTCTAGTTTGCTTTTGCAGTAGCTTAGGGAGATAGGGCCCACATGGGTGAAAATATGTCCAATTCGGTACAACCCCTTGTCTAACCACCATTTAAAAGCATTGATGGGAAATTGTGAGTTGTGAAAGATATGGGCCAGAGGGTATTCCTCTGAGACCAGTGAGGGAAGATACCTGAGGCCATCCCAAAAGGCCATAGCTTGTGAGAGGATGGGAGACATTATGGGGGGGAGGGGGGGAGGTCCTTGGGATGGGCTCAGAGTAGATAGTCCAAGGTGTGGTTAGGTACTGCTTGCCTCTCGATGTGGACCCAGTCAAGTTTTTCCCTTCTAGAGTATAATACTAATAGTTGGGCTAATCTTGCAGCCTGATAGTACCATAGAAATCTAGGGAGACCTAGTCCGCCCTTTTTTTTGGGAGATATAAAGCTTTTTGTTGAAACCTGATGCCTCAGCACCCCCAGATGCATTGATTGACTTTACTTTGGAAAGATTTTAGATGATCCTTCCTGATTGGTATTGGGAGGGATCTGAAGAGATATAGTAATTTGGGGAGAAGGGTCACTTTGACAGAGTGGATTCTGCCTAGCCAGGATAGGTCCCCCTTTGCCCCCGTTCCCAGTTCCAACTCTAGTTTCTTAAACATGGGTGGGAAATTAAGTATAAAAGTTTTGTCTGAGATGTGAGAGAAATTCCCAGGTATTTGATGGAGGACTCACTCCATCCAAAGTGGAAAGCGTTTTTGATGAGACTAACCGTTTCAGGATGGAGCGAAATATTGAGGGCCTGAGATTTAGGGTAGTTGATTTTCAGTCCTGAGATTGCTGAAAAGTGATCTAGAGTCTTGCAGAGGTTAGGTAGGTAAGGAAGTGAGTGGCGAAGTAATGAATAGGAGGATATCGTCTGTGAATAACTTATGTGTTGCCGGAACACAAGACACCCCCTAAATATTTGGGTTGGAGAGGATAGCTGTTGCTAGGGATTCAATTGCGATAGCGAATATGAGTGGGGAGAGGGGGCAACTGGTGCCTCTGGAGATATTTATGGTATCAGAGTAGTATCCTCGGAGACGCGTTTGGGCTTTTGGATAGGAGTAGAGAGAGTGGATGATGCCTAAAAAACGATGGCCGAAGCCCCAACATTCCAGAAGGTTGAATATGTAGGGCCAGGAGACAGAGTCAAATGCCTTTTGTAAGTCTAAGGAGAGCAACGTGCCTTTTCGTTTGGGACCTCCATCCCAGTTGGACTGTAGGAGGGAAATGATGTCTATTGCTCTCCTTATCTGGTTGGACCCCTGTCTCCGTGGGATGACCCCTACTTGGTCCTTATGGATATATTGGCTTATGAAAGACAGACGATTTGCTAAGATCTTTGTCAAGATCTTCAAGTCATTGTTAATTAAGGATATTGGTCTATAGTTGCTAACGTCTTCTGGGTTCTTCAAGCTAGGCTATGGAAACTTTCGATGGGTCCTTTTTATGTTGCGTTTTTAAGTTAGAGAAGTTTTTTGCGAGGGTGTTGATATCCATCTGTCTTTCCTTTTTTATTTGCGAAGCTATCTGAATTATTTTGCCCCTAATGGTGGGTTTGTGGGCTGCCCATAGGGTTTCTGCCGATATTCCTTCTGTTTTATTAATTTTGAAGTATTCCCGGATGGAATTCTCTATTTCTTTTGTTCTGATACGGTCTCTTAAAATCGATTCAGTCTCCAGTGGGAGCTTGGGGTTTTGGTTGAGTTTCTGTCTAGGGATATGATCACCAGGGAGTGATCTGTCCAGGCAAAGTCCTTAATGTGTGCTTTTTGAACCTTGTGTATTAGACCTGGGGGGATAAAGATGTGGTCTATCCTGGCATATGACTGATGGGGGTTGGAGAAGTGTGTGTGGTCTTTTTTAGAAGGGTTCAATTCCCTCCAAATGTCAAATAAATCTTGGGCGTGAATACGTTTAGCTATTTTTACACTTGCTTTAGTGGGATGGGTCAATTGTTTAGAGGGGGGTCTGGACTTGTCTAACCCCTGATCGAAGGCGGTGTTGGAGTCGCCTCCGAAAATTACTGCGCCCTCGAGAAGGGGATTTAATATTTTGCACAGTGACCGAAAGAAATGTGTTTGCCCTTTATTTGGGGCATAGTACAAGACTAGGGAATATAGATGTCCATCAATAGTGCCTTTCACTAGGAGAAATCTACCCCCTGGGTCCTTGTAGTCTGAGAGCCATGTGAAATTGCTGTGTTTAGAGAAGAGGATGGCCACTCCTCTGGTTTTTCCCTCCGCATTTGCTAGGTAAAATGAGGGGTAATGTGCGTGGAGGAATTTAGGGTTGTACCGACTGGGGAAGTGGGTTTCCTGTAGCATGATGATGTCTAAATTTAGCGAGCGGTAGCTGTCAAGAGCCTTTCTCCATTTGATTGGGGAGTTTAGGCCTTGGGTATTATGTGTGGCAATTTTAAGTTGGGGAATGGTGTGTGTTGAGTTAGCCATGGATATCTAGGGATGGGAGTCTGTCATGTGCGGTATCTCTTACCTTCCGTTGTTTTCTCTCCATGCCTGGGGTATGGGACCTTGAGAAGGATAGGATCTGATGGTAGGAGCGGCTCACTGAGGTTACCTGGAAGTTGGTCAAGGGAAGAGGAGAGGTTAGGAGAGGAGATGCGTTGTGATTTAAAAGGAGGAGAGAAAGAAGATAAGAGAGAAAAAATAACAAGAGTAGTTCTTGGGAGAACTTGGTTGGGTTCGAGGGTGGGATACCCATCAAACTCCTAGACAGTAATTGTCTAATTGTGTCAGGGGTCTACAGCCTACACCACAGTGACAGAGGAGCTGTAACTATGGGGTAGGTGGAGGCACATGGTAGCCGCCCCAGCCCAGGGCAACAGCCTGAAAGAGAAAAATCCAGAGGAGAAAATGACTAACTATGAACTTGTTATTTGAAATCTCTATTGGGGTCTAGTTATCCCCAGTACTCATATGTAGGGGGTCCTCCCATCCCTGCCTGGGTAAGGAGGGATGATGTCTCCCTGCATTAACTGTGGGCCTGCTGCCCCATAAAAGATAATGTGAAGTCTGCTGCAGGAGATCTATTGAACATTGAATCAGGTATGAATGTTAACTTAGGTCATTTTGGGAGGCATGTAACAGGCTGTCCTTCAGCAGCCTAATCTGACCGCTTTACAGACCAATGTGGCTTCAAGGAAAGCTGTATTGTGCTTTCCGGCGAAGTCCCGGTAGAGTGCATATTTGTCACAACACCTGGGGTCAGGTGACAGGTGCGCACCACTGGAGTGAGAATCACACCAAGGGTTGTGGACCTATGGCTGACTGCTGCTAAAGAGTTCCGGAAGAGGGCCCCCTGGAGCACGGACACTGAAACACAGGGAGCTAGTGCATCGGTTTCCCCAGGGCGCGAAGTCTAAGAGCCAGTGCGTGTTCACCAGTGCCTCTAGTGGTGAGGATGGATTTGGCTGCAACCGGATCCAGGTCGCGGCCCCCGGGGTCCCCTAGCTCACGCTCGGCTGGCTACAGGTGGAAGAGAGGAAGCAGCAGTGCGGGAACAGCAAAGACTAGTCAGAGGTAATAGCAAAGGGTTAGGGCTACAAGCAGACAGAAGAAACAGAGAACAAGCGAAGATCGAGGTGTCAGGCAGGCAAGGATAGTCAGACAAGCCAAAGATCGGTACACGGTATAAGGCTCAGAGCAAACGCTAGGAACAAACACACACAAGGCCAAACATGGACAAACGTTGATCAACAATTCAGGTTTGCACTGCCAAGTGTTATATCCTGTTCCCAATTAGGGCCTGGGGTGGAGACCAGCTGAGGAGAGCCTACTAAAGCACACAGGTGAGGGAGGCCCGGCCTTTAAGTGGACACATGCTTGGGTCCAGGCTTGTTGGGAAACCTCAAATGAAACCCTTTCACAAGACGAGGCGCAAATACCTCAGATGCTGGAATCCACAACCTCTCCTCAGGACCAAATACTCTCCAATGCACAAGGCACTGAAGGATGCCTTTACAGAGGCGACAATCCAGAATTTGACTAACCTTGTACTCCTGATTATCTTCAGAGACCAGAACAGAGGTAGTGAGAGGACACAAGTAGTTATTAAGGACTAAAGTTTTCTTAGGAGTGGGCAAGTGCAAGCGAAGACCATCAGAAGCTTGTAGGGAGGATTCAGACTGGGCAGAACCATGACAAGCCCACTTGGAATCATGTCCCCAAAGAGGATCTTAGCTCTTAACTCAGTGGGGACGAAGGTCATGCCCGGAGGAGTTTTTGACTCCAAGGTAGTAGAATGGGCAAGGACACATGAGATTGGACAGATAGGCTCAGGTTCACAGGTGGACTGCTCCTCCAGAGTGCCAAATGACCTAGAGAGTGTATCAACCTGACCGTTGCAGGGCACATCCCAGAAATTGCTACACGCAACTAAAAAAACAGGAGATACTGAGGTGGTGGCAACAGGAAGTTTCGGAGCAACCTTGAGTAGGCAAGATGAGGAACAGGAGGGGCTCCAAGCCAAGATTTGCCCAGAAGTCCAGTCCAAGTGTGGAGAATGGAGCCGTAACCAAGGAAGGCCCAATATGATGGGTGTTGAGGCCTTAGGCAAGATTAAGAAGGACATCCACTCCTGGTGGAGTGTCCCTACTGACATCTTAACAGGGAGGGTCTGGAAGTGGATAGGACCCCCTGGGAGAACAGTGTCATCAATTGCCGATACCATCACTGGCGTGGTGAGGGGCGAAAGGGTAAGTCCCATAGAAGATACAGTACCCCAGTCCATGAAATTGCCAGCAGCCCCGGAATCCAAATATGCCATGACTGCATGAGAGGAAGCACCAACATGGAGGGACACAGAAAAAAGAAGACGAGCAGATGTATTGGACCTGAGCATTTTCCCGGGCGAAGTGAACAAGTGTCACAAAAGTGACCTTTGCCCCCACAATAGAGGCACAGGCCCAGAGTTCTGCGCCTAGCACGTTCCTCGGAAGATAGCTTGGTCTGGCCCAGCTGCATGGATTCCTCAGCTGGCATAGGATGCTCTTTGAGACGAAGAGAGGGGAGCTCAGATTGCCTAAGGGCCAGAAAGTGCTGGTGTCTTTTTTCTAGGGACCTCGTCTGAAAAGAGATGTCTATCTGGTTACAAAAAGAGATGACCCCGTCCAGATCAGCGGGGATGGTTCTTCCCGCTAATTCATCCTATACACTGTCAGAGAGGCCATGTAATAGGTTGCAACTAGGGCCTCATTATTGCAGCTCAGCTCAGCAGACAGTGTACGAAAATGAAGCGCATATTTTCCTACAGAAGCAGACTCTTGACGGAGACATAAAAGGGCACTGGCTGCTGAGGAGACACCAACTTGTTCCTAAGATATTCTGAAAGAGTTTCAAGAAGCTAGACAGGCTAGAAACCCCTGGATCATTATGCTCCCAGAAGGGGGCAGCCCAGGCTAACACCTCGCCAGACAGGAGAGAAAAAATGTAGGCCACCTTTGCACGATCGGACAGGAAATTTTGAGGCTGAAGCTCAAAATGAATGGTGCATTGGCTTAGGAACCCCCTGCAGGCCTTAGAGTCCCCAGAGTAATGGGACGGAGCCTGTAATTGCAATGGTTAGCAGCTGCGAGTGTGACTGGAACCAATGCGGCCCTAGGCTGTGGTGGAGGTTGTTGGACTGGAGGACCTAGGGAGGCCTGCAGCTGATCAAAGCGGGACGCCAAATCTTGCAGGAATCGCATAACCTGCGTCTGATTAGACTCTTGGCTCTGCAGTCTGCTGACTATGCCCTGCAGCGGATCATCCGCAGGTAGTGGCACATCAGCCGGGTCCATGGCTGATCAAACTGTCACAACACCTGGGGTCAGGTGACAGGTGCGCACCACTGGAGTGAGAATCGCACCAAGGGTTGTGAAGCGCACCACTAAGGTTGTGAACCTATGGCTGACTGCTGCTAAAGAGTTCCAGCTGATACTGAAAGAGGGCCCACTGGAGCACGGACACTGAAACACAGGGAGCTAGTGCATGGGTTTCCCCAGGGTGCGGAGTCTAAGAGCCAGTTAGTGTTCACCAGTGCCTCTAGTGGTGAGGATGGATTTGGCTGCAACTGGATCCAGGTTGTGGCCCCCAGGGTCCCCTAGCTCATGCTCGACTAGCTACAGGTGGAAGAGAGAAAGCAGCAGTGCAGGAACAGCAAAGAATAGTCAGAGGTAATAGCAAAGGGTTAGGGCTACAAGCAGACAGGAGAAACAGAGAACAAGCCGAAGATCAAAGGTATTAGGCAGGCAGGGATATTCAGACAAGCCAAAGTTCGGTACATGGAATAAGACTCAGAGCAAACGCTAGGAACAAACACACACAAAGCCAAACATGGACAAACGTTGATCAGCAATGCAGGCTTGCACTGCCAGGTGTTATATCCTGTTCCCAATTAGGGCCTGGGGTGGAGACCAGCTGAGGAGAGCCTACTAAAGCACACAGGTGAGGGAGGCCCGGCCTTTAACTGGACACATGCAGCAAGGTAGGCAACAGATAAGACATGAATGCTTGCTGTGGTTTCATGGTAGAATGTTTACTGTGGTTTCATGACAATATTGTGGTAAGAACAAACAAAAAAGAAGAAAAAAAACAGTCCACAGTTTGGTGACAGGATGAACCTTAACTGGTGATTGCTTAACCAAGTCAACATATAAGTATAACTGAAACATGGGGGAACCATGGCTCCAACTTCAGGCCACGAGAGAAGTTTTTGTGGTGGGAGAAGTGAGTTGTGGAATCTTGGGGGTCCTTCGCATATCAGGTCAGGGGGGCCTGCTGTCCTTGGATCTTTTGCTCTTCATCACGTTCCAAGTGGGGGTCAGCGGGCTTAAGGGTGGTGGGCATTTAGAAGAAGCATTGTTAGTGTTGGAAAGGTCCTTGGCAGCTTTCCGAGTGATGAGTTAGGTCTAGTAGGAGTTTTTCCCCTCCTGGGAGGTTGGAGAACAAATGAGTCATGCTCTTCCAGGTGAATTTCACTGCAAATGGGAAGGCCCGCCAGTATTTAATTTTGTTTTGGGTGAGAACTGTCAGTAGGGGGCGAAGAGCTCTCCTTTTCTGGATTGTGGTGGGGGATAGGTCAGTGAAGATTTGGACCCGATGGCCCTGGTAGGATAGTTGGTCTGATCGGGACTGTCTCATGATCTCTTCCTTGTCATTGTAGAAGTGGGGTTTCACGATTATGTCCCTTGGAGAGCTGTCTTTCCTGGGAGGCCTGTGGGCCCTATCGAGTTCCAGTACTTGGGTATGTTGGGCATTAAGGTCTTAATTAAGTCCTGAACGTCTGTTGAGGTGTCCATAATAGTGTCAGGTAGTCTTCTGATTCTGAAATTGTACCTTTTTTAGTGATTCTCCAGGTCATCGATTCTGGAAAGGGCTGTCTCTAGTTGCTCTTGGAGAACCTGTATATGGTCTGAATTTTGACTCTCTCGAGAGGCTGTGAGGTCTAGTTTATGCTCAATGGCCTCCATTCTAACTCCCAGGTTTTGGAAGTCCGCTTTTATGCCCCCCGTTATTTTGGCTGCTGTTTGCCGAAAATCTGCCTAAGAGATCCTGTACCTGAGAGGGGGTGTGCAGGCCTAGATTACCCGGGGATGTAGGCTCTGTGTTGTGGGCAGGGGAAGGCCCCAGTGGGGAGAGTGCAAATTCCTCCATTGTGCGTCCCAGCAGTGATTCTGTGGATGCTGGTGAGGGAGCGAGAAGTTGGTGGTTGCTGGCAAGGGATGTAGGTGTGTATGATATGGTAGCTGGGGCCAGGGCTTGCCTGTGTTCTCTGTGTCCTGCTGGCTCTGCAGCTTGAGGCAGCGTGTTTGTGGCAGCCATCTTGGTACACCCAGGCAGCGTGAAGCTCTCGAATTGCGGGCCGAGATCCCGTCTGACCGTGGCTCTGGACATGTGGGGGGAGATCTACGGTATCTCGGGGAGCAGGCAGGCCCCTCAGGTTCATTATTGGGGTGTTTGATCCAGCGTAGCTGCGGAGCTCCGGGCTTAAGCCGCCATGTTGGAACTCTCGCGCATGCGCTTTCCGCCCAGGCCTATTTTTGTCCCAGTCCGGGCCTGCATGTGATGAACTCCTTTTTTGCTGTCTACTTTCCTACCCATGGTATATTTTCTCTCTTACCCTTCACCCCTAACACCATTATTCCTCTATCCCAGTGCAGGAACTGCTCATCCCTCAAGGGATTTGGTAGTACACACTTGGCAAACTTTAACAAATATGTAGTTGGGTAATGCTTCATCGTCAGGGTCCTTTTATATATAATGGTTCAATGTTCTTTTTACTACTAATGTGTATAGTGGAGTCTGTTTGTCTTCAAAGATTGTTGTGCTGTGATGTTTTCTGCAGTCCTCATGTAAAGTCTTTAAAGTGGTTGTAAACCTCAGACATGAAATTTGAACAAAGCATAGTCCTCTATAGTGTCTACTTGTCTCATTTAAGAGCACTAAGTGTCATTTCTGTCTGCTGCCTCCTTCCTCTGCTATCAGCATGAGTCACTTGTGACATTTTTTTCCAGGCACCAAGTGAAAAATGGTGACAGGGGAGGGACCTCCATCTGATTGACAGCCTTAGCCCTGATCCTGTGTGCTGTGTGAAGGGGTGTGTTTCTTTCCTACAATCAGCTCTCAATATTCTCCTCACTGAGCTCTTCAGAGTGTAACTTCAGCTCTCCATTCCTTTTTTCTGAACTCTCAGATGAGCGTTATAAATTCTGAACTTTGAACAAATGTAGAGAAAAGAAGGCTGCAGATAGACAGATATAACTTATGTAGGACGATTTGTTACTTCACTGGGTATATGTAAGGGTTTATAACCCCCTTAAAGAAAAAAACTGAGGTGGAAATTGAATCAATTTTTTTTTTCAAATGGCATTGAGGTGAGTTTGAGCTATTCCACCCTCCATGTCTTTAATAGTTTGGCCACCAGAAACGGTTATAATTGAATGTCACCGAATTGGCTTGTTTATTTTCTGAGTCAATAACCTACGAAAATGATGATGATCAATAAAGTCAAGAGTTCCTATATACATACTGTACATGCCCATGCAGGGCAAAGAAACAGGTCACTCTGTCAGTCTCCAAAACCCAACAGGACCCTGCAAGAGAAGAGCCATTACACTTGCCACTCACCGGCCTATCCTATATTCCATCTGCTCCAGCACTGGAGGCTCTATAAGACTCCTTAGCATTTTATATTTCCAGGAGTGTTGGTTGCTTGTGTCCCCTGCTACTTGCTGTGGCTCCATCCTCCAGCCCCTACATCAATACATGAACCAAAAGCATGCAGTGGAGAAGGGGGGGGCAGAGGCATCTATCAATCCTGAAAATGCGGAATGTCAAAGAGTATGGAGGTTTCAGCACTGGAACAGAGGGGAACTGAAATCAATTTTTGACTTGGACTCTGTAATATGGCAAAAAACACAATGTACTGTTGCAGGTATGATTTACAAGCATCTAGAGGAGCACTTACCTGCAGACTACTCCCAAACCTTCTTGTCATGAGCAATGAGGCTCATCACTTTGCCGGGCAGTTTAAGGACTGTGGAGACAAGGGACAGAAGTGCTTCAGCACTATCAGGAAGAGCTGAAGTTTTGTCTGTCAAAATACAGTAGCATGATACTATGCCATGACAGGAAGATTTAAGAAGCTGTTACAGGTACCTGGATTTTATATCTGCAGCAGATTGGGTTTTTTACCCCGTGACAGAGTCTCTTTAAGGTCCACTTTAACAGGTAGCCTTCACCTGCACACTCAACCTAATATTTAGCCACCTAAATCCCAAAGCTTGAACTGCATGTTTATCCATTTGTTTTCTAGTTTTTGGTTACATAGAGATGACAATGGACCCCAAACTGTGGGCCATGGTCATATGCAGCTTTGCTTGCCTTTAACCAGCCCGTGGTGCACTAAGCCTCACACTGACATCAACAATGAGGTACTATTCCTCCCACTGATATCAATGATGGGGCACTATTCCTCCCACTGATATCAACGATGGGGCACTATTCCTCCCACTGATATCAACAATGGGGCACTATTCCTCCCACTGATATCAATGATGGGGCACTATTCCTCCCACTGATATCAACGATGGGACACTATTCCTCCCACTGATATCAACGATGGGGCACTATTCCTCCCACTGATATCAATGATGGGGCACTATTCTTTCTACTGAAACCAATGATAGGGTACTAATCTTCTCGCTGACACCAACAATTGGACACTATTCGTTTTACTGATACCAATGTAGCGGGTACCCCGATTTCTTGGGAGCCTAAGCATGACTATCAGAGATGGGGAGTGCATACATCACTTCTCAGGGCTGAATCCATGGCTATAATGAGGAGTTTATAACAGAAATTTGGGCACCAGTCCCTTTAGATATTTTTCAATGCTTTAATGAAGAACTTGAAAGCAGTGATAGGAGAGAGGGTTAGGGTAGGTTTCAGATACCTTTTTACAGATCACTTACAGACTCCTTGAATTCAGAGACAAAACAGCTTCTCTTTCTGGATCTTGTGTACCTGGATAGGTCTCACATAGACCTAGTAGTCAGCATGATTTCTGGACAAGTCTCTCTCACAGACTTAGCAGCCAGTAAAACTTCTGGATAGATCCCTCTCACAGGCTTAGCAACCAGGAGCTAGTTAGCACAATTCATATTATAGAGTAGGGTTACAGTAACAGAACCTTTAAGCTAATCCAGCGATAATGCAACAGGGTTAGATTGGTAGACTAGATCCAGCTTCACAGCGTCAGAACCTTTAAGCCAGGGATATGCAATTATTGGACCTCCAGCTGTTGCAAAACTACAAGTCCCATCATGCCTCTGCCTCTGGGTGTCATGCTTATGGTTGTCAGAGTCTTGCTAGACTTGTAGTTCTGCAACATCTGGAGGTCCGCTAATTGCATATCCCTGCTTTAAGCCATCCGGCACACTGTAAGCACAGCTCTATATGTAGGTTCGTCCTCCAAACGAGTCACCAGGCCCTCCCAAGAGACTAGCCTTCATCCTGGCTCTCTCCAGCAAGGGTCTTCCCCTGGATCAACTCAGCTTGGCTTGGTTTCTTCCACACAGGCAAGACAACCTCAGGACCACCGCAGAAATAGTAGGCCCCAGACAGGCTTCTGGGCCTACTTGCAGAATTCACAGTAACACATCCTCAGGCCAGGAGGGCCCGGGGTAGAAGAGAGCACATGGCCCAGCCCAAATAAATACTCCCTTCCCACAATGCACCAGTGGCCAGGAAACTCCTACTGGGCTGTTATGGAAAGGAGAATAATTATTCATAATTGAATTCAGTTGTATTTCTCATACTGGCCTATGTTAACAGTAACACCTACTGACAACAGTGAGAAATGCACAGCCTTATTGAAATTAGGGCAAGAGAGACCAAATAAACTATATACAATTCATCTGAACTGTTTAAAGTTCAGCCAAAAACTAAATTTACATTATAGCCCCACTCAAAGTAACAGGGGGATACACCAACAACAAGGAACTATTACTTTTATTGATACCAATGATGGAGCACTATTTCTCCCACTGACATCAATGGCGTGGCACTAATTTCAAACTGACATCAATGATGGGACACTATTCCTCTCATTGACACCAACAATGCAACACTATTCCTCCCTCTGACACCAGCGATGGGGCACTGTTTCTCTCCTTGACACCAAAAATGGGGCACAATTCCTACCTCTGATACAAACAATGGGACACAATTTTTCTGATACCAGTGATGAGGCACTAATCCTCCCACTGATACCAATGATGGGGCACTATTCCTCCCACTGACACCAATGATGGGGCATTATTCATCCCCCTGACACCAAAAATAGGGCACTATTGCTTTTTGCTGACACCAAAGATGGGGTATAAGGTAAGGAATAGTCCTTCTATTGACACCAACAATGGGGCACTATTTGACTCACTAATACCAATGATGGGGCACTATTTCTTCCACTGACACCTATGATGGGGCACTATTTCTTCCACTGACACCAATGACAGACACATTTTCTCTGATACCAATGATGGGGCACAATACTTCCCACTGACACTAACAATAGGGCATTATTTCTTCCACTGACACCAATGATAAGGTACTATTCCTCCCACTGAGACAAATGATGGGCCACTATTCTTCCCACTGACACCAATGATGGGGCACTATCCCTCTGACAGATACCAATGATGCGGCACTATTCATCCCACTGGCACCAATGATGGGGCAATACTCCTCCACTAACACCAATGATAGGACACTATTTCCCTTATATCAAAATTCTACCCTTTACAAATACACCCCCCCCCCCCAGTGCTGGAGATTCTGTTGGTCTAGCAGCTTACTATCCCACTATGGTGCTGTAAATCTCTTTGTTCCTATTGAAATCAAGTATTCTGACTCTTAACCCCACACCCCAACTTACTCTTCAAGATAAACTACCTAGGTTTAATAGAAGTCGTAAATGATCTAAATCAGCAATGTTCCATGGACAAAATGGTAGCTCTAAAAGATAACATCTTCAGAAATGTTCAGTTAGTTAGGCTTAATGAGTATGCATTCTAAAATGTAACATATAATCCTATTAAATGGACTGTTGGTAGGTATGTGTATAGGATGTAAAGTGTATGTGGGGCCAAAACTTTTTTTTTTATTGTTTCGGATAGAGTAGGGAAGCATTAAATGCTTTTTCAGGTTATTGTTTTACTATCTTTGTACCATTGGGGGGGATTTCCCTTCACTTCCGGTGCGAGTGTCACAACAGGAAGAGGGAGGACATCTCCTCTTAGACAGTTGTCCCCAGAGTAGATGTCTACAGTGGAAGATTTACCCTCACCTCTTGTTCTTAGATAACCCTTAAATTTTGAGTTTCCCATCTAACATCTCCCCACTCTATCCAAAACTTAAAGGCCAATTATGGGAGTGTTGAAAACTCTCCCTATTTTCAGGTTTCGCTAAGTTGGCCTTTACAAAATGTAGCACCTCAGCGTTATGTAGTGTAGGCAGATTTAGTTTGGCTCCTCAGTAAGCAGAGAAGCAGGGGTTAATTTGTGTTCTGACTGTGCAGTGCTTCAAGGACCGTGGCTCTGCTACCTACCCCTGTTTTCTGGAACCCAGTGGATAGTTCTAGAATCTAGTGGGTGGAGGAGCAGAGATCGTAACCTGAATATTTATGGAGTTTCCACCAAGGGGAGACGAGGCCCAGAAGGTGGGGAAACAACCCATACATACTGGCAGTCTAGGAGCAGAGTTCAAGGTCCAGTTATCTGGAGGGGACTCCTGTGCTGGGGGGAAGAAGAAGGTAGGCCAGGAGAGAAAGAGAGAGGGAGAGAGACAGAGAATGGGGGGCAGCCTCCTGTCCTTGGTAAATCTCAGCTAGGCTTAGCTAAAGACATCCTGTAATCCCAGGGCCCAGTCTGTGCAGCAGTGTGCCAGTGTAGTGAACACTTGGATCCAAGGAGCCTCTTAAAGGGACTGTGTGAGTACCTTCCATTTCAACATACCCCAAGGCTACAGAGAGGACAGTAAGGCGCACTACTTTACATGTCTGGGACCATGGGACAGCTTAGAGCCAGTACTAAACAGCCAGAAGCACCCTGAATTTCTCTAGCTTGGGACAGTAGTAGCCAGGTGCTTTGGTATTTCCACCAAGAGCTGCACTTGCAACTTTAGTTTGGCATCTTTTTGTTGCCATTTTACCTGCACCGCTACTCTCAGGTGCGGGCAGCACCATTGGAGTTAGTTTATAGCAGCCAGAGACATTAGCAACGGTGGCTGGTCAATAAGGGGCGCTTGGGCGCCGCCTCCCCACCGCTGACAAGAAAAAAAGAAAAATGTCAGCCCGGCCCTCTACAGGAGGTGCTGGTATATGGACTTTTCTTTCTTTTTTTTTTTTTCTCTGCTCTCTGTCTGCTGACAGCAAGTAGTGAGCCATTTGGTCAGTCATTAAAGACTATGTGTGGGTGCGCCGAACAGGCGACCACACATAGTCTGATTGGCTGCCTGAGCCAGTGACTGACTGGCATTGGATGCTGTGGGGGGGGACTGTGGCGGACATGCAGCACTCCGCCAGGTTTCAGTCCCACTGACTCCCACGCCACAGACCATCCACTCCAGGCTCCAGCATGCTGTCCGCAAGTGCAGCTCTGCACACTGACAGCCCGCTGTCTGCAAGCCTATCTCTGCACACTGCTGCCTGCCTATTAGATGGGGTAAGTGCGTGACTTGTCCCGACTTTGGGGGGGGGGGTCTCTGTAAAGTACCCCACTTGTGATATTGGCTGCAATGTACCCCACCTGTGTTACTGGCTGCAAAGTACCCCACCTGTGATATTGGCTGCAAAGTACCCCACCTGTGATATTGGCTGCAAGGCTGCAAAGTACCCCACCTGTGATATTGGCTGCAAAGTACCCCACCTGTGATATTGGCTGCAAAGTATCCCCACCTGTGATACTGGCTGCAATGTACCCCACCTGTGATATTGGCTGCAAAGTACCCCACCTGTAATATTGGCTGCAATGTACCCCACCTGTAATATTGGCTGCAAAGTACTCCACCTGTGATATTGGCTGCAAACTACCCCACCTGTGATATTGGCTGCAAAGTACGCCACCTGTAATATTGGCTGCAAAGTACCCCACCTGTGATACTGACTGCAATTTACCCCCATCTGTGTTATTGGCTGCAATGTACCCCCACCTGTGTTATTGGCTGCAATGTACC
>BLSH010139407.1:514325-525440 GCA_018402905.1 Glandirana rugosa
CCGTGGCATATGTCGAGTCGTAGTGTCCTGTGTCATATGTCGAGTCGTAGTGTCCTGTGTCATATGTCGAGTCGTAGTGTCAACCCCATATATCGTCGGTTATAGTGTCCACCCCATTTAACGTCGGTCATAGTGTCCACCCCATTTAACGTCGGTTATTGTGTCCACCTCATGTAACATCGGTTATATTGTCCACCCCATTTAACGTCGGTTATAATACTGTGTCCTGTGATGCTGAGCTGTATACTGTGTCCTGTGATGCTGAGCTGTATACGGTGCCCTGTGATGCTGAGCTGTATACTGTGTCCTGTGATGCTGAGCTGTATACAGTGCCCTGTGATGCTGAGCTGTATACGGTGCCCTGTGATGCTGAGCTGTATACTGTGTCCTGTGATGCTGATCTGTATACTCCTGACACAATATGTGGAATACAGGGGACGGAGTGGGTGGATTCTATAACGGATGGGGCTTATTAGAAGTAGGAGGGGTCAAAAAGGAAGGGCGGGGCCTGGCACCCCCCCATCCTAAAATTTCACCAACCGCTGGACATTAGCAAGTCCTCCAACATTTGTCTAAAGTTCTTCAGTTCTGGGTATCCCATGAATCCCTATTCCCTATCCCAATTCATACCTGTTGCCTGGCTGTGTGGGGACCCAACAATTCAGCAGCCCTTTTTGGCTTTGCCTCTACATACAATGTAACATTCACTCATGCATTATTTAAAGGCTTGGATGGACATTTGCTGAATTGGTTGGTCACTTAAAGCTGTTTTTCTTCTTGAAAAAATGTTGACAATGATCCCTGAATCCTACAATAAAAAAAGAGATACCCCAAAGGTTACTTACGGAGCCGGTTGCTGCTGAGGTAGAGGAAGAGGAATATCAGCAGCAGCGGGAGGGCGAGGCGAATGATTTTGTGGCAACCCATGTGTGTAGGGGACGAATTTGACATGATTAGCTCCAGGGCTATGGGTTCTCCATGCCGAGACAGCCTTCGTTTCCTGATTCTGTGACAATCACATGTGTATTTCACAATGCAGTTGACGCTGATAAGGATTCAACCTTTACCCCTCCGATCGGCAGGGTCAGCCCTAGTGGGAAGAGATATATAAATTTTATTGATTTGTTCAGTGAAGTACAACTCATCACTTAACTTGGCTCTTCACATGGATTCTGCCACTCAATTGCGGGCACCTGCATACTCCAAGTAGCTCTTATTTTACACTTTCTCCAAATATACACAGCAGTGTTGCCAACCTCCAGCAGCATTTTTTACTGGCAAAACATGGAAAATTTACTGGCGGAGGACATTTTTTACTGACACCTTGAAAAATAATAGAACTCCTATTAAAAACGAAGACAATTGATATTTAAACACATGGAAACACTGACAATACCCATATCAAGTAATTTGCCTGATTTACACTTAAAAAGTCAGCACAGCATGACAAATTATCAGACCCTGATATTTATTGACAGTTGTAGAAATCACTGATTTTTACAAACTGTCAGTAAATTTACTGGCGGTTGGCAACCACGATACACACTCATGCCTAGGCTATATTTTTTGCTGCATTTAAAACTCTCCTAGTGCTGGCTGAGCACACCGAGCAACTTAGCAAATATAAACTCTTATCTTTGCCTTTCTGTGTGCTTTGAAAGCCGGGCCAGCATAAATATTACTTTGTCTACATTTAACCTGTCTGCGATTGCACTGTAACTGCAGACCAGGACTAAGCGCAAGGTTGCTATATGGTCCACATACCAGCTTGATTCAATGGAGTTGATTTACCAAAGGAATAGAGGCTGTTCATCTAGTAAACTAAATTATCTTTTTGTAACGCAATTATTAGTAAATATGGTGATTTTTTGTTTCATTTGAATGCCCAATCGCAGTAGCTGCTGGTGCTGTATAATTTGGGGGGTGGGTGGCAAGCAAAACACCTGTCCCCACCCCCCCACCGGTCAGTCGCTCTTCCACCCCCCCCCCACCCGCCAGTGCTGCACTTCCCCCATCTAACGGCTTTGGCTCCCTCCTGTGTCTCCTCCTTCTCGGCGGCGGCTTCCTCCTTGATGGCTTCACTCTGCGTCTCTGGCTTCACGGCGGCTTCCTTCGGCTGTCAATACGATTGCTTCTCCTCTTGGTCAATTGGGTCTTAAGACCGGCTTCCTGAGCCTCAGGCTCTAATCATGTACTTAAAAAAAAACTCATAGAGTGTCCAGCGCACTGCATGTAGGGGCCTGGTGCATGGATTAGGAGGGTCCCTAATGGATGGCCGCCATTGCCCAATCATGTGAGTGAATTAAAAAAAAGACAGAATTTTTCCTAGCAAATGATTGGGTATTCAAAGGGAACTTGGGTTCATTTTATTCAACTGCAATTGAACAGCCTCTACTCATTTAAGTTCCACCCTTTTAAAAGTCAGCAGCTACAAAAAGTAATCAGACACTCACTTGCCCCCCGATTCAGCGATAAGACCGCCCGCTGCCTCGCTCCTCTCCCCCTCCTCCATGCGGAGGACATTGCAACTGTGGGCACCCGGCTTTGGCTTCAAAGCCGGGCGTGCACTGCACATGCGCGAGCCGTGCTGCAGCGCTGTGAATGGCCGGTGTATCTTCTAAGACCTGTGATGTTTGCCAGAAGATTGCTGGGAGGGAGGGGGAGAGATGAACTTCTTACCAGCTCCTCAGAGCCAGGAGAAGAAGTGGGAGCTGGGCACCTATAAAAACCAGGTATCCCCCCCCCCAAAAAAAAATGACATGGCAATTGTGGTGTGTCAGGAGGTCTCCGTCACTTAAAGCGGAAGTTCCACTTTTGAATGGAACTCCGCTTTAACCACTTAAGGACCGGAAGGATTTCCAGCTTTAGGACCGGAGCCCTTTTTGCGATTCGGCGCTGCGTCGCTTTAACTGACAATTGCGCGGTCGTGCGACGTTGTACCCAAACTAAATTTGTGTCCTTTTTTTCCCACAAATAGAGCTTTCTTTTGGTGGTATTTGATCCCCTCTGCGTCATTTCTGATCGCCGCTATAAACAAAAGAAGAGCGACAATTTTGCAAAAAAACCCAAATTTCTTACTTTTTCCTAAAATACAAATCCAAAAAAAAAAATATAAAAAAACATTTTTTTTCACCGTTTTTGGCCGATTTATATTCTTCCTCATATTTGCGATAAAAAAAATCGCAATTGGCGTTTATTGATTGGTTTGCGCAAAAGTGGTCGCGTTTACGGGTGATGAGAATTCATTTTTGGGGTTTTTTGTTTTTTTTACTAATAATGGCGGCGATCTGCGATTTTTTGCGGTACTGCGATATTTCAGCGGACATGTCGGACCATTTTGACACTTTTTTGGGACCATTGGCATTTATACAGCGATCAGTGCTATAAAAATGCACTGATTACTGTGTAAATGCCATTGGCAGTGAAGGGGTTAACCTGCAGGGGGCGCTGTAAGGGTTAACTGTGTTCCCTGGGCGTGTTCTTACTGTAGGGGGACTGCCCTAGCTGGGGAAGGGAAGTGGTCACAGCCTTCATGTACAGGAAGGCTGTGATCACATCCCTTCCCCCTCACACAGAGTGGAGGTCCGTGCTTACTTACACGGACCTCCGCTCCTTCACTCCGGGGGGGCCATCGCGGGTAGCCGACGGCAATCGAAGCCACCGCACCCGCTCCCCGGCCCTCCCCGGACACAGTGAGCGCGCGGGCGCGCCTTCGGCGGCGCACGCGCGCTCACTATGCTCGATCACGCGGCCGCCGTCGTATGACGGTGATCCGCGTTACAGAGCCACTTTGCCGCCGTCAATTGCCGATTGACGGTCGGCAAGTGGTTAAAGACAAAATTTTTTCCCCCCATTTTAAATAAAGGGTAGGTTATAAACCCTGTCTGTTTTTTTAACATCTGTGTTTCATTGGGAGTGATTTCCCTTCATGTGATATTAAAGATTATCTTTTTTTCTTAAAATTAAAACGAGGTTATACTTATTGTATATTACACAGAGTGGTCTCTTACCTCCTCTTAGACAGTCCCCCTCTGATTCTGTTCCCCCCTCCATGTGCCTCCTTAGCAAGCCATGCACCATGGGCAAACGTGCATGCAGTGGCGGCTGGTGAAATTTTAGGATGGGGGGGCCAGACCCCGCCCTTCCTTTTTGACCCCTCCCATTTCTCATAAGCCCCACCCATGATAGTTTACACCCCTTGTGTCAGGAGTATACAGCCCAGCATCACCAGATAGGGTATACAGCATCAGAGATAGGGGTATACAGAGTCACCAGATAGTGGTATACAGAGTCACCAGATAGGGGTATACAGAGCCACCATACAGCAGTAAACAGAGCCCCAGATGGCAGTATAAAGAGTCACCATATAGCAGTATACAGAGTCACTATGTTGCAGTATATAGAGCCCCAGATAGCAGTATACAGAGCCCCAGATAGCAGTATACAGAGTCACCATATATCAGTATACAGAGCCCCAGATAGCAGTATACAGAGTCACCATATAGCAATATACAGAGCCCCAGATAGCAGTATACAGAGTCACCAGATACCAGTATACAGAGCCACCATATAGCAGTATTGAGAGCCACCATATAGCAGTATATAGAGCCCCAGATAGCAGTATACCGAGTCACCAGATAGCAGTATACAGAGTCACCATATACTCATGAAATGCCCCACCATAGCCGGTGGAACCAAAAGGATGGTCAATTGAGTGACACTCTACAGGAACAATGAATACAAAATTACTTTACTTAAAACACTGGTGCAGTATTTTGTATAACTATAAATGCAATAATAAAGTAATTTTGTATTCATTGTCCCTGTAGAGTGTCACTCAATTGACCATCCTTTTGGTTCCACCGGCTATGGTGGGGCATTTCATGAGTGTTTTGTAGTTAGGTCAGAGTGACATGGCAGTAATTGTATATACAGGTGACGTTAGAATACTACAGTGAGCACCAGTACTGTTCCCCAGCCTCTTTCGTTTTTTTGCCAGAGTCACCATATAGCAGTATACAGAGCCCCAGATAGCAGTGTACAGAGTCACCATATCGCAGTATACAGAGCCACTATATCACAGTATACAGAGCACCAAATAGCAGTATAAAGAGTCCCCATATAGCTCTATACAGAGTCACCATATAGCAGTATACAGACCCCATATAGCAGTATACAGAGTCACTAGATAGCAGTATACAGAGCCCCAGATAGCAGTATACAGAGCCCCAGATAGCAGTATACAGAGCCACCATATCGCAGTATACAGAGTCACCATATAGCAGTATACAGAGTCACCATACAGCTGTATACAGAATCACCATATAGCAGTATACAGAGCCCCATATAGCAGTATACAGAGCCCCAGATAGCAGAATACAGAGTCACCAGATAGCAGTATACAGAGTCATCATATCGCAGTATACAGAGTCACCATATAGCAGTATACAGAGCCCCAGATAGCAGTATACAGAGTCATCATATTGCAGTATACAGAGTCACCATATAGCAGTATACAGAGCCCCAGATAGCAGTATACAGAGTCACCATTTCGCAGTATACAAAGTCACCATATAGCAGTATACAGATAATAGCAGGATGTCACTGTGCAGAGCTCAGCTTGCAGAGAGCATGCTGGCAGTGTGCAGAGCTTGGCTTGCGGAGAACATGCTGGAGAGTATGGTCTGCTGCGTGGGTCGTGGATGGTCTGCTGTGTGGGAGTTGGGACTGAAACCTGGCGGAGTGCTTTGCCTGCGCGAATAATCACGCAGCCAGCACATCCGCCACAGTCCCGCCCCCGCTCACCACATCCAATGCCAGTCAGTCACTGGCTCAGGGCAGCCAATCAGACTATGTGTGTGCGCCTGTTCAGCACACACACACACACACACACACACACACAGAGTCTTTTATGACTGACCAATTGGATCACTACTTGTTGTCAGCAGACAGCAAGGAGCTGAGAAAAAAAAAAAAGTCAATATACCCCCACCTCCTGTAGGGGGTCGGGCTGACTTTTTTTTTTCTTCTTGTCAGCGGCAGGAAGGCGGCGCCCAAGCGCCCCTTATTAACCGGCCGCCGCTGCATGCACGCATGCTCCCAATCCGGGCTGTGCAAGTCCATAAACAAACACAGTGCTGTAAGCCCCGTCCCACTTTCTCCTCACCAGAGTTTGACTGACAGCAGCAGAAGCTTATGCTCTCAGTGTCTTCTGTAAGACGAGGAAGTAAGGAGAGTTTTGCTGCAGCTAGGACAGCACTGGATTTGTGAAAGAAGCCAGGTAAGAGTTTAGGGATGAGGGAGGGGGGTAGGAAAGAAAGTAGGGAGTTTTTTGCCCTCATGCAAAAATGCATTAAAGGAGAACTATAGGCAAACATGTTTTTCATTTTGTATAGAGTAAGGGAGTGTTATAAACCCTGTTATGTTTTATTTTTGCCATCTTAGTCCCATTGGGGAGATTTACCTGCACTTCCTGTTCCATAGCAAAAACAGGAAGTGGTTGGTTCTTCTCGTTCAACAGGGCTTCCTCTTCTTTGACCATCTTCATTCATTCAGAATACGTTTGTGCAACCCGTATTCCCTTCAGCAATAATCGTAACACAATAGGGTGATTAGGCCTTGCCCGTTGTAAAATCTGCTCCCATCCCACCTTATCGGTTTCCTTCGGGTCAATGCCTTTCTTTAAAATAATTTGATGCAAAACTCGATCCACTCTGACAACATATGCAGACAACTTCTCCCCTCTAGACTGGTGGGTATGTTCAAATGTTTTCATCAAATCAGGAATCTTCTCCACTCTTCCATACACTGCACACAAGGCTTCAATATAGTCCATGGCCACACACTCTGGTTTCCATCTCTTCAATCACATCTACAGCTGGACTTCGCAGGCTCTCACTTATTCGTTATCTTTTTACTGCTTCAGGCACATTCCAATCTTTTACTGCTTCAATAGCCTGATCCATCCAGCTTTCAAATTCTTCCTCACCTTCAGGAGAAGAACTGCAATTTTCAGTAACCCTGATGGGCTGTAATATTATTGCTCTTAATCATGCTTTTTACTAACCGACTCATGTCCATGTAAAATTAGGCTGGTGGCAATCCCTTGATAGTGGCCTCAGCTCCCCTTTCTGTCCGGTTCCACTGATGCACATTGAAATTCCTCCTGTTCTGTGTCTTCTTCCATCTGTAAAGGTATGATCTCAGCCTCCAACTCTTCCACTAAACTCAGGGTTTCTTCCTGGAGGCCAGATGGAACACTATCTCTCCATTCCACTAGAGCATTGGTTTGATCCTCATCATACTCTGTCTTCAGATCCACAATTTAGGACCCCTGACATGGAAAGGCCCCCCTCAGCATCAATCACACATCCTTTTCAGTCCACCACACTCTAGGTAGCTTCAATACACTGGCTCTCACCGACTTCCCTCTTCCTGCTCCCACTTGGTGGCGGCAGTTGAGTCCATCTTGTCCCTGGGTGGTTCTTCAGACCTTCTGGGGTTCACCGTAGGGGGAATCCCGGACGAGCCCCCCAAATGTAGCGCTGCCCCTTTGAGGGTTGCTTGAAAATTCCATTCCCCCTTGATCTCCTCGACTCTGAGAGTCCTCTACCACCCCTGACACTCTGGGTTCACTCATGTTATAACCTTTTGTTTAATTTAACAAACTTCAGTGATAAAGACCACACAAATGAGTTTAACGCATTTAGTTTACTCTTTCTTTATGCTTTAAGTGAAACTCCAGATTAAACAGAATTTGTATCTTGAAGGTTATGACCAACAATTCACTTTTAAATCACACACATATAAAGGCCTAACACATCAACTTGCCCTAGAAACCTTAATGAATAAGAAGGAGGCAGCAAAAGCAAAGTGTGAATCACTGCTCCCTGCTATTCACTAGTAGTGAAATTAATGATAACAATGGGATTCCTCCAATAGAGTTTAGTCAAAATACCAAATTGTTCATGTTCACCTATAGATGCTATAAGAATATATTACTTAGAATGAATCAATAACAGATAATAATTAGACTATTTAGAAGCTGGTGAACTAGAGGTAAATTGATACCACTCAACTGAATACAAGTAAATCAGTACCACTCTAAGATGAATTAGCTAAACTGGTACAACTACAATGAATAGTATGAATTACTTATATAAAATATTTGAGAAAGTTCTTAGGGGAATTAAGTAAGAGGGTGTCCACTAATCCTCAGGATAAGGCACAAAGGGTAGGTTAGCAAACTTCACTGAATTGAAAAGAAACCTTCACAGTCTGCAATTAAATAGTAATACTTAGATGCCTAGGACCTTTCTTAAGAAAGGATTGTAAGAACAGATCAGTACTCTCTTGGATGGGCCTGAGCCCGCTCACCCAACTGGACAGATGACAGCCGATAAACGGTCCTGCTGCTCAGATGATGATGATGACGCTGGGGATGATGAAATACTCCCGCTCTAGGCTCCTGGAAAACGGCCTCCACTGCACTCCTTGCAGCTCTCCCTGATCAATAGTTCCCGTTGCCCCTGGATCTGGAACAGACTCAGGTGGTAGTAGGGCTGGTTCTGCAGATCTTCCTCTGGAACACTATAGCAAAGCAGCTCGCTGGAACACTGTGAAATTGCAGCCTGCTAGGTCACTGTGTGTAGGACTCAGTCCCGCTGTAGAAGCGCACAGGGCCCTTGCTGATCGATAATGCCATCCAAAGAGACCGCAACAGGCCCCTCCCTTGGCTTAAATAGGTTCTCCAATGAGGCACCATTCTTCCCAGGAGCCTTCCATTGCAGCATAGCCCGATGGGAAATGGAGTCCTTCCACAGCCAAGTCTGAACACATTTTTTTCTGTCACACTACAAGTGCCACAAGGCATCACTCCCTCACAATTCCAATCTTTATTTAACAGACTCAGCACTAGGGGGGACTCCCCACAATATTCCATGGGTACAAATGTTCCTATACCGGAAAGGTAATGCCGGACTCCTGGCTACACAATGAAACATTTTTTTTTACATACTTGTCCATTTATCAGTTTATCATAAAAAAATCAGGCAAGGTATTTATTAAACCAGTGGTCTGCAAACTGTGGCCCGAGGACCCTCCTAAAGTCTGAAGGAAAGTAGACCCTTTGTTGAAAAAGTTTGGAGACACTTGTATTACACCATTGTACCAAATAAAAGTCCTCCATGGCCAATGTAAAAGGACTTAGGTAGGCAAATTAGTTACAGAGTTGGGCCTCTTTCACATGGACACTGTCAGGCAGCAAAAACAGGGTACTCAGCTCAGCCGCCTTTAACAACCAGGCAATGGCCACCAGACAGCCCCATACACACTGCAAACAAATAGGTCAGGTTGTGTTATCGGGAGTAGATACCATCTGCCACTGAGCCCTATAGAGGTGAATGGGACCTTGCCGCAATCGTTTCGCCATTGGTATGGATGGATTTCAATGTAAAATCCCTCTTCAAACAACTACAGCGGAACCTTGGATTACAAGCATAATTTGTTCCAGAAGAATGCTTGTAATCCAAAGTACTCATATACAGTCAGGTCCATAAATATTGGGACATCAACACAATTCTAATCTTTTTGGCTCTATACACCACCACAATGGATTTGAAATGAAACAAACAAGATGTGCTTTAACTGCAGACTTTCAGCTTTAATTGGAGGGTATTTACATCCAAATCAGGTGAACAGTGTAGGAATTACAACAGTTTGTATATATGCCTCCCACTTTTTAAGGGATCAAAAGTAATGGGACAATTGGCTGCTCAGATGTTCCATGGCCAGGTGTGTGTTATTCCCTCATTATCCCATTTACAAGGAGCAGATAAAAGGTCCAGAGTTAATTTCAAGTATGATATCCAAAGAGCTGTCACTATCAGTGAAGCAAGCCATCATTAGGCTGAAAAAACAAAACAAACCCATCAGAGTGATAGCAAAAACATTAGGTGTGGCCAAATCAACTGTTTGGAACATCCTTAAAAAGAAAGAATGCACCGGTGAGCTCAGCAACAGCAAAAGACCCGGAAGACCACGGAAAACAACTGTGGTGGATGACCGAAGAATTATTTCCCCGGTGAAGAAAACACCCTTCACAACAGTGAGCCAGATCAAGAACACTCTCCAGGAGGTAGGTGTATGTGTGTCAAAATCAACAATCAAGAGAAGACTTCACCAGAGTGAATACAGAGGGTTCACTACAAGATGTAAACCATTGGTGAGCCCCAAAAACAGGAAGGCCAGATTAGAGTTTGCCAACAACATCTAAAAAAGCCTTCACAGTTCTGGAACAACATCCTATGGACAGATGAGACCAAGATCAACTTGTACCAGAGTGATTGGAAGAAAAGAGTATGGAGAAGGAAAGGAATTGCTCATGATCCAAAGCATACCACCTCATCAGTGAAGCATGGTGGTGGTAGTGTCATGGCGTGGGCATGTATGGCTGCCAATGGAACTGGTTCTCTTGTATTTATTGATTGTGACTGCTGACAAAAACAGCAGGATGAATTCTGAAGTGTTTCGGGCAATATTATCTGCGTATATTCAGCCAAATGCTTCAGAACTCATTGGACGGCGCTTCACAGTGCAGATGGACAATGACCCGAAGCATACTGCAAAAGCAACCAAAGAGTTTTTTAAGGGAAAGAAGTGGAATGTTATGCAATGTCATGCACCTGACCTGAATCCGACTGAGCATGCATTTCACTTGCTGAAGACAAAACTGAAGGGAAAATGCCCCAAGAACAAGCAGGAACTGAAGACAGTTGCAGTAGAGGCCTGGCAGAGCATCACCAGGGATGAAACCCAGCGTCTGGTGATGTCTATGCGTTCCAGACTTCAGGCTGTAATTGACTGCAAAGGATTTGCAACCAAGTATTAAAAAGTGAAAGTTTGATTTATGATTGTTAATCTGTCCCATTACTTTTGGTCCCTTAAAAAGTGGGAGGCACATATAGAAACTGTTGTAATTCCTACACCGTTCACCAGATTTGGATGTAAATACCCTCAAATTAAAGCTGAAAGTCTGCAGTTAAAGCACATCTTGTTAATTTCATTTCAAATCCATTGTGGTGGTGTATAGAGCCAAAAAGATTAGAATTGTGTTGA
>BLSH010139407.1:579287-591086 GCA_018402905.1 Glandirana rugosa
ACTGAAGTGTCACTAGTGTCTGGTGTTGGGGGAATCGACCAATGTGTCTCAACGACCTCTGGTCTCCGCAACGATCCCCCACCGATAACCCCGATATCGGGGCTCAGACCCCAGGTATCGGGGCTCAGAGAATGGTTCACCTACGTCAAGACGTTAATCTTCCATACAGGGCTAGACCTTACGTCCTCCGTTCCCGTCTGACTCGGCGCCACCGAGGTCGAGGTGGGAGCGGAGGTGGACTGAGATGAGGACCAGTGATCAACGATCTCGACGGATCACAGATCGTTGGTCACTGTAGTGTCGGTGCTGAGGGAGGGACGGGTCCCAGACTCGGGGCTATAGCCCCAATAGCCACCCCCTAGCAACGCCTCTGGTCTCCAGCAACTCTGTGTAACCAGCTAAGGGGGTTGTGGTCTGTGATCACTGTGAAGTCACTACCATAGAGATAATGCTGCAACTTTTGTAAAGCCCAAACAATTGCCAAACACTCCTTTATGGTGGCATAGGCCACCTCCCTGGGTAGCAGCTTCCGGCTGAGGTACAGAACAGGGTGCTCCTCCCCAGACGGGTTCACCTGGCTCAGGACAGCCCCTAGGCCATAGCTTGAGGCATCAGTCTGAACCACAAATCTGAGGCAGAAGTCTGGGGCCTGCAGCACGGTAGCATTGGCCAGAGCCTGTTTAAGACCGGCAAATGCCTGTTCGCAATCTGCTGTCCAGCAAATCTGTTTTGGCAGCTTTTTCTTGGTTAAGTCCATCAAGGGTTTGGCCAGGGAACTGTAGTTAGGAACAAACTTCCGATAGTACCCTGCAGTCCCCAGGAAGGACATCTGGGTCCTGGGGGATAGGCCAGGAGAGGATGGCATCTACCTTTCCAGTTTCAGGTTGGACCATGCCTCCCCCCACTACATGTCCCAGATAATGTACCTTTGTTATGCCGACCTGGCTTTTGTTGGGCTTAATCGTCAGGCCGGCTGCTATGATCCTCTCCAAGACTTTCGTGAGGTGTTCTAAGTGTTCCTCCCAAGTTGCACTGAACACCGCAATATCATCTAGATAGGCCACAGCACAGTGTTCCACCCATTCCAGCTGACCATTCACAACCCTTTGGAAGGTGGCTGGAGCATTCTTCATTCCGAATGGCATAACATTGAATTCGAAGAGGCCAAAGGGGGTGATAAAGGCAGAACTCTCCTGAGCCTCAGGGGTCAGGGCGATCTGCCAGTATTCTCAGCTTAGGTCCATGATTGTTAGATAGTGGGCGCCGGCCAGCTCATCCAACAATTCAACGACTTTGGGCATTGGGTAGGCATCAAAAACTGTGATCGCATTCAGTTTCCAATAGTCTACACAAAACCTTGTGGTCTGGTCTCGTTTGGGCACTAGTACTACAGGGGATGCCCAGGCACTCTGAGACTTCTGTATCACCCCTACTGCTAGCATTTGATCAATTTCTCTTTTAACCACTTCAGCCCCGGAAGGATTTCACACTTTAGGACCAGAGCACTTTTTGCAATTCGGCACTGCGTCGCTTTAACTGACAATTGCGCAGTCATGTGACGTTGTACCTAAACTAAATTTGTGTCCTTTTTTCCCCACAAATAGAGCTTTCTTTTGGTGGTATTTGATCACCTCTGCTTCATTTCTGATTGCCGCTATAAACAAAAAAAAGCGTGACAATTTTGCAAAAAAAAAAAACTATTTTTATTACTTTTTGCTAAAATACAAATCCAAAAAAAAATATAGAACATTTTTTTTTTCATTGGTTTTTGCCGATTTATATTCTTCCTCATATTTTTGGTAAAAAAAAACTGCAATCGGTGCTTATTGATTGGTTTGCACAAAAGTTGCCGCGTTTACGAATGATGAGAATTAATTTCTGGGGTTTTTATTTTTATTTTACTAGTAATTGCAGGGATCTGCAATTTTGAGCGGTACTGTGATATTGCAGCGGACATGTCGGACCATTTTGACACTTTTTTGGGACCACTGGCATCTATACAGTGATCAGTGCTATAAAAAATGCACTGATTACTGTGTAAATGTCATTGGTAGTGAAGGGGTTAACCTGGAGGGGGCGCTCTAAAGGTTAAGTGTGTTCTAACTGTATGGGGGCTGGTCTGGCAGGGGGAGGGGAGTGATCACGGCTTCCATATACAGGAAGCCTGTGATCATAGCCCTTCCTCTTCTGTCAGTTTACATACACGGACCTCGGTTCTCTCACTGCGGGGGGCCATCGCGGCTAGCCGGCGGAGATTGAGTCCACCTTACCCACTCTCTGGTCCCCCCGGGACACAGTGAGCGTGCGAGCGCACCTCCGGCAGCGCATGTGCGCTCACAATACTCGTAATCGTGTCCACCGTCAGGTGATGGCGGGTAGCGATAACGAGCCCACTTTGTCACCGTACCGCTGCGGCTGGCAGTCGGCAAGTGGTTAATGTCTACCTGAAGCCCTAGAGAAACCCTATACGCTGCCTGCCTAGCAGGCTTGTGGCTCCCTGTGTCCACATGTTGGACAGCTAGGCTGGTCAGGCCAGGCTGGGAGGTAAAGGTATTCTGATGGGGCTCCAGCACCCTAGTTTGTTGCCCTGCAGTCAGTTGGGGGTTGATCTGCAACTCCCCAAGGGTGTCCCACTCCTTGCTAGCGGCCAGGAGATCCACCAGTGGCTCGGTCTCACCCTCTGCTAACAGACTACAGACTGGGAGAGCACAGGCTGATCTGTCATGGTGCGCCTTCATCATGTTCACGTGGTACACTTTGAGCTTGATGGTCATCAAGTGACATGACATAGGTCACACCCCCCCTTTTTTCATGTACAGTGTATGGTCCCTCCCAGGCAGCTTGCAGCTTGTTCTGCCACATGGGGACCTTCTGGCCTACCTCATACACCATCTCCCAGGCAGCCTGGTCACACCATTGTTTCTGGGTGGTTTGGGCCTGCGCACGATTTTCCCACACCAAGCCCATCGCAGTGTCCATTTTTTCCAGTTTTAGAATGTAGTCTAACACTGAGACTTCTGGACCCATATTCTGTCCCTCCCAGGCCTCTCGGATGAGATTGAGTGGTCCACGGATCCTTCTCCCATACAGGAGCTCAAAGGGGAGAATCCGATCGATGCCTGGGGTACTTCGATAGGCACAGAGCAGGTGGGGCAGGTACCGATCCCAGTCCCTTCCCTGAGATTCCATAAACACTTTAAGTATCTGCTTTAAAGTGCTGTTGAATCGCTCGCACAGTCCATTTGTCTGTGGGTGGTAGGGACTGGCCATGAAATGCTCCACCTGCATCTTCTGACACAGACATTCCTTCAAGTGAGACAAACTGCGTGCTTTGATCTGTGAGCATTTCCCGGGGAAAAACAACTCGGATAAAGATGCTCAACAGCGCGTCCGCAACCTTGTCTAACCAAGTAGAGCTCAGGGCTACTACCTATGGGTATCAGGTAGCATAATCCACTACTGCCAGTATGTAATGTTTCCCTGAACTGCTGGGTATGGCTAGGGGCCCTATAATGTCTACTGCCACCCTCTGGAAGGGCTCCTCAATAATGGGTAAGGGCTTCAGAGGTGCCTTGCTTGTGTCTCCCGTCTTTCCATTTTCCAACACGCTGACATGCGACACATGACCGGCAATAATTAGCAACATCAGTCCTCATGTGTGGCCAGTAGAAGCTGGGAGCAAGACGGGCCTTAGTTTTTTGTATCCCCAAGTGCCCAACGAGAGAAATCTCATGAGCAATTCGCAATAGTTGCTCCCAGTACTTGTGGGGTGTAATCAACTGCCTCTCTGTCTCTCCATCATCAGATGGCTTGGAGGGAACCGCCTCTCTGTTCAGCCTGCCCTGTTCCCAGTATACTCGTGCCCTGTCATCCCCAGCCAGCGGTCTGTCAGTCAGACCCCTGAGCTCCTCCAGGCTGCTGTCTTTTGACAGCTTCAGAGAACTCAGCGCTATCTGCCACAGGGGCCAGGGAAACGACAGTCTGAGACCTCAGGCCCTCTGGGCCAGGGTTACAAGGGTCTGACCCAGTTGGATCAGCCCCTTCCACAGACAGTTCCTCTGTAGCAGTGGGCAGTGGCCTGTCTGGGGCAGACCGGTGTGCATTATGGGTCACCACTGCAGCAGAGGGAAGGTCTGCATTGCACAGATCATGACATTGTAAATCATACATTACGACATCACTTTCAGAGTCCATCAAGTCTTTAAGTTCTACTCCAAACCTTGGCTCTGGAGACCCACTAGGGCCAGAACCTGGTACACGGTCATTAGCCCCCTGACCCTCACCAGAGTTCCCCATGTGCCCTGAATCACCCAACAGTACAGTACATGAATCAGGTGGAGGTAGCTTCAGGTGGAGATGCAGATTCCAGGGAGGCTGAATTTGGCTCATAACAGGCTACCAAACACCCCAGGTCAGTACCCAATAATACATTCATGGGAATGCTATCTGTTAGCACCACTTCTCTCATACCTCACCAGGGCCGTCTTTAATATGGTTTGGACCTTGGGCAAACATTTTCTTGGGACCCCCCCATTTCAATTTTGCTCTTCACCCCAACATCTCAAAAAATGCACACACACATAGAATTATAACAATAAACTTTAATAATGTAAACAAAGAATTGGTCCACAAACAATTCCTTAGCTAGATCTGTAACAGTACGTACTCGCCAACTGTAGTAACACTTATATGTTAATATCTTTCAGTAATAAAGTGCAAATTAACATTGTTTTGTGTGCAAAACAAATAGCTATGTTGTATAGTAGCACAAAAACAAATATTAATAATAGAACAATTAACAACACATAGGTATTAAAGCGGTAGTAAACCCTGCCGAACAATTATAATGACACATATATATGCAGTCCACTTTACACATAGATAACAACTAAGGAGACAATTCATATGAAATACATGTCTTACTGTATAAAATCAATCATTTTTCCAGCGGTTCCGAGCTGTGTAAGGCTGCACCATTTTGACTATTGTCTTCTGCGTTTATCCCTTCCTATATTTCCGCCCTCATTGTACGTAGAGGCACAGAATCTCGCGCATGCGCATTACAATAATTAGCCAAGCCTCGTTTTAGTTTCAGATTACCATGACAACCCCTATTCAGCGAATAGGAGAATCTCATTTATCTTACTGTAGTAGAGAGGGTATATGGAGACGTTTGAGGTCACAAGGGTCACAGGAAATGACGTGTAATCTGGATGTCTTCTTCATACTATCGCGGGAGGTTGGGGCTGACCAATTTAAAGAATAGGTAATCTGGTAGCAGAGTAACATCATATACTACACTAAAGATGGAAGCTATGCGCTTCTGCGCTAAAAGGGTGATAAAACCACCCTTTCATCAGCTTTTCAGTCCACCAAGAAATAAAAAAATACAGGATTTTCCATATAGCAGCCTTGGGCAGCTTTATGGAAGATCCTAGTATGTTAACACTCCTATTAGGTAACAGCTGCTACTATAGCAGACTATTAATTGACAACCACTAATATAAAAGCGCAGATAATGTTTTACATTAAATAAATACTTTAATGCAATTTATACCACCAGTCTACATGCTTTTTGAGCAGCAAATGTCTTTGTAATGTTGGTGAAGTCAAGACTGCCAAGTATATCTGATTCAGCAGACATTATAGACAGTTTGGTGAGACGACTTTGGCTCATGGTTGTGCGTTGTAGATTTTTGATCCATTTATTTTTTGAAAAAGATCGCTCACCTGAACAGTTAGTGATCATTAAAGTGAGATACATTTTTAACGCAATTTCCGTGTTGGGAAAAGGTATCTTTTACATCCTTGTCAAAAATGGTATTGTACATAAATTGCTCTATGCTGCAGTCATCTATTTTTTTATCGAGAAACAAAGAAATGAATGACTGAAACTGAATTAGCTCATCACCAAAGGTTGTGCCCAGATCATACTTGTAGAAAGTGGACAGCTTTTCTGTTGCAATTTTAATGGAATCAAAGTCCATAACTGGAAAGTTTATAAAGAATCTAAATAAATCACACACTTCACTGTAAGCTCCTAGTCGATGCTCCAGACACACTAAAAGTTTGTCAACACATGGGAGAAAGGCCTTAACATAAAAGGTCTCCTTGGGTGTTAAGTGTGCTTTTTGACTGTCCATAGTCAAGTGGCTGGTGACAGACATTCTGGCGTTGAAGACGAAGATGTTCCGCAGTATATTCTAAAGTATCTGTGAGACACTTGCTAGCTTCTTCAAGTGCATCAAATTTAGTATGTTGTTCATTAATAAACTCTTAATGATTTCAAAACTCCAACTGCTGAATTTAGGTTGAGTTGAATGGACTGCAAAGTTTTGCTGCTGCTCTTGAAGCTCTGTAAAACAGTGTTCCAGAATCCTGCAAAAATCCCGGTCTCAAGTCTGCTCCTCTGATCAAACAGTCCTTTTGCCATATTACGGCACTCTGACGTTTCTTCAGTCAGCTGAAATTTCCATCAAAATGTCCATTATATTTTGATAGCTATGGACTAGTGCCTGACAAGTATCAGCACGACATGAGAGAGGCCTTCCTCATCAAGCTTGTCTTTAAGCTTCTTGTAGCGCCTGGTTGAGCCAGTAAAGAATGCATACAGAGCTTGTATGAAATCAAAAAACTTGACAATCTCACTACACGAATTTGCAGCATCCTTTCCAACAAGGTTTAGTGAGTGTCCAAAACAAGGTATATACTTTGCATGCATATTCAGGTTAACAATTTTTGCTTGCATACCCTTGTAGTGGCCAGACATGTTGCTTGCATTGTCGTAACTTTGTCTACAGCATTCTTGTATGAAAAGTCCAACATTATTACGGAATTTTAGGAGCGCATTTGCCATTTCTTCTCCTTTATGCCCCGTTGAGGGTAAGAAGGTTAGAAAACTTAGGCACAAACATACCCCCAAACCTGGAAAATTATTCGACTTGAACTTTCCCCCGCTGCTGCAAACAGTCCGTCAGCTACTGGGGAACTGGCAGACAGGTCTATACTCCTGGCTGGGCCGATGCAGCATTGTTAAAATGAACATTTTACCCAAATTCATATACCTGTTTCAAGCCCTACCTATCTCGATACCGAATAAATATATCAGGCAAGCTCAGTCGGTTGTGACAAATTTTGTATGGGCCTCCAAACGACCCAGACTCCACAGGAAGATACTTTCCCTCCCCAAGATGCAGGGGGGTCTGGCTCTACCAGACCTCGGCAAATACCAACAGGCAACGCATCTCAACAGACTAGTAGACTGGTGGCGCCACCGGGACCTGAAACTCTGGACCCGACTAGAACAAGCACAAAGTGACATACCCTTACCACGGACGCCCTGGTGTGCCCAGGGACTACCGGGTGTCCTGACGGCACACCCTCTTATAGGGACCACTATCTCGATTTGCTCCCGTCTCCTCGCATCGACGCCTCCAACCGGGGGTCAATCGCCACTCTTCCCTATCCTGGGTAACCCATCATTCACCCCAGGTTACCAAGACCCTAAATTTAAGAATTTAGCATTAAAAGGTCTCTGCCAGGCCCCGCAATTTATCAGCAACCAGAAATGGCTACAGCTGCCAGCACTTATGGACCCCTCGGGCCCCACACAACTGGACTTCCTGAGAGCGGGGCAATTGGCCCATTTCTTAAAGTCCCTTCCCACTCCTACACAATTCCGCTCAAACCTTACCCCGCTAGAGGAACTCTGCTCCGGAGAGGGGCCGATTTCACACACTCTCTCAATAGCCTATAACCTACTAATCACCCCCCTGGATGATTATCAACACCCCGGGTTACGGAATTGGGAACTTGACCTACAACGCACCTTTAGCCCGACACAACGCGCCCACATCCTCAGATTCACTCATAAATCCTCTATCTGCTCTAAAATACAGGAGACCAACTACAAAATTCTCTTGAGGTGGTATTACACACCAGCGAAGCTACACCATATCTTTGCAGCCTCCCCGGATAGATGTTGGAGGTGCCAGGGGGACAGAGGAACACTTTTACATGTATTCTGGTCCTGCCCTGGGCTCGAGCAGTTCTGGAAGGGAGTCCGAGAAATTACACAAAAATTCACGGAAAAAACTATCCCTGATGACCCTGCGTTCTTTCTTCTACACAACACGGAGATACCAGCCAAAACATATAAGAGATCGGTCGTTAGACACCTATTGAACGCGGCAAAGATGTGCATCCCTCTCAGGTGGAAGTCACAGCACCCTCCGACAGTGGGCATGTGGGTTAGGAAGGTAGAAGAAATAAACAAACTAGAGGACTTGGTGCTAACGGCTAGAAACCAACATGAGCAATACAAGAAGACTTGGACCCTCTGGAACATGTTTATCTTCTCAGAGGAAGGGAAAGTTCTTTTTGACCCTGACACAACAAGTTAGCGTTATATAAAACATATGCTAGACCCCTGGATATGCGCTGGCCCAGTTAAGCAACCTCCGCCCACAAACACACATACCTGCCTGGAGGTTCCCCCCCCCCCTCCCCCTTCTGTGATCCCCTCACCCTTTCCTTCCCCCATCCATTTCACTTTGTCTTTAACCTCTTTCCACAACTCACTTACTCTCGAACCACTCGGTTCTTCTTCTATCTTGAACCGACCTCTCTCTTCTTGTTAATAACCATTAAGGAAAATGTATGCGAGACGGAGATGCCTCCCTCATATCACAGGTGGAAGATATATTGGGAGTTCTACATGTTGAGCTATTGAATGCATGTACTATATTGTTAACTCCATTTGCCAGAAAATCAACTGTATACTCTGTCTTGCATCTTTTGAAAATAAAAGATTTGAAAGAAGGTTAGAAAACGCTTCACAGGTTGATTTCCTTCTAAGTATCGTAAAATCACTGTGAGCTGATCAGTATGGGAATAATCTTCACATGAATCTACAGATACTGAGTAGTACTTTGCCATTTTAACCCGGTTGATGACATGTTCTAAAATCTTTTCCCCTGTAATCTTTATAAGTTCTTCACAGACATTTGCTGATAAATAGCTGGTACATCCTTTGCCCTTGTTTGCTTTTGTTTGGATGTGTTGTGCTAGGAAAGTATCATACTCCGACAGTAATTCCAAAATACCTAGATAGTTGCCATTGTGTTTAGATTCAATAACTTGGTCATCTCCTCTAAAATCCAATCCTCTTTCGGCAAGAAAAAGGATGACACTAAGCAAATGTTTTACTAGGTTTTGGCCATAGCTTGTCAGCTCTTCAATCTGTTGCATTTTATGGTCAATCCGACCCTCTAGTTTAGAATATTTGGTTGTATCGATCACAGCACAAATATGGTTTTGAGACTGTTCATGTGTTGAAATTCTTTCACTAGCATGCTTCCAGTCGTTGAAGCCATCATTGGAAAATGCATTTCGTGATGCACCAAACAATTTGCAGTGAAAGCAGTAAATCCTGCTGGTGTTTTTTGAGTAGCAAAGCCACTTTCGTTCAATCTTGTCTCCATTTGGACAGTTACGCATAAACATGTCGATAGTACAGCAACGTCCCTCTTTAAATTATGTTGCAAACCCTTCATTTCTCAGTTGTTCCAGGGGTTTTCTCAATGTCAAATTTCCATTTTTTGACCAGTACTCCCGAATCTCAAAAGTAAATATGTTTGGCCACAAACCAATGTCAGTCATGAAATGTGCCTGTCTATCAAATGCTTCAGCAGTAGGCTCTTCCACAGTATGGAGGCTAGGCAGCAAACCAATATTTTGGAATAGGAATGGTTTCTCCACCTCCATGGGCACTGGTGTTGCTTCTAGTGGTGTAAGTGGATCAGAAGACCCCACTGCATCAGCTTCAGAGCCAAAGATGTACTCTGAGCAGGAATATCTTCCTGAGAAGATGTACCAACAGGTTCTTCAGAAGATCCACTTATAGGCACAAGGAAACCAGATATTTTTGGTATTCTGCATAGATTTTCCTCCACCTCCTGCTTCTTCTTTCACTTCTGTGCACCACTCAGAGGTTTGTGTGTGGGATTCAGGCTACACCTCTGGGTGGGATCTAACATGGAGAAAGACAGATCTGTGTGCTGGAGGTGGGATCAAGATCTTAGAAAAGAACAATGTACATGTGAGCTGGGTTAAGGACCTTACTAGGGAATGACCATTGTGGTTGCTTAAAGTGGTTGTAAAGTAAGTTTTTTTTTTTTTATCTTAATGCATTCTATGCATTAAGATAAAAAGCCTTCGGTGTGCTGCAGCCCCCCCTAATACTTACCTGAGCTCCATCTAGATCCAGCGATGTTACACCAGAGACTCGGCTGTCAGGGACTTTCCCTCATTAGTGGAGGCAGCAACAGAGTGCCATTGGCTTTCCCTTCTGTCAATCAAAGTTAGTGTCAGTCAAGTGAATCAGGAGAGAGGGGGCGGGGCTGGGCCACAGCTCTGTGTCTAAACGGACACAGGCAGCTGTGACTCTGCTCTGATGCCCCCATAGTAAGTTGCTTACTGTGGGGGCACTGGCAGGGGGGAGGAGCCAGGACCACTGAAGAGGGTCCCAAGAAGAGGAGGATCTGGGCTGCTTTGTGCAAATACATTACAAAGAGCAGGTAAGTGTAATATGTTTGTTATTTTTAATGAAAAAAAGAGACTTTTAACAACTTTTAACAACACTCAATATGCAATTGACCAATGTGTGCTGGGGGTGGAATCTCAATGAGAATAGACTAATGTGTGTTGGGGGTGGGATCTCACTGAGAATAGACTAATGAGTGTGCTGAGGGTGGGATCTAACTGAGAAAAGACTAATGTGTGTGCTGTAGGTGGGATCTCACTGGGAAAAGACTAATCTGTGTGCTGGGGGTGGGATCTCACTGAGAAAAGACTAATGTGTGTGCTGAGGGTGGGATCTCACTGAGAATAGACTAATGTGTGTGCTGCGGGTGGGATCTCACTGAGAAAAGATGAATGTGTGTGCTAGGGGTGGGATCTCACTGAGAATAGACTAATGTGTGTGCTGTAGGTGGGATCTCACTGAGAATAGATTAATGTGTGTTCTGGGGGTGGTATCTCACTGAGAAAAGACTAATGTGTGTGCTGGGATCTCACTGAGAATAGATTAATGTGTGTGCTGGGTGTGGGATCTCACTGAGAATAGATTAATGTGTGTTCTGGGGGTGGCATCTCACTGAGAAAAGACTAATGTGTGTGCTGGGTGTGGGATCTCACTGAGAATAGATTAATGTGTGTTCTGGGGTGGCATCTCAGTGAGAAAAGACTAATGTGTGTACTGGGGGTGGGATCTTACTGGGAAAAGACTAATGTGTGTGCTGAGGGTGGGATCTCACTGAGAATAGACTAATGTGTGTGCTGGGTGTGGGATCTCACTGAGAATAGATTAATGTGTGTTCTGGGGTGGCATCTCAGTGAGAAAAGACTAATGTGTGTACTGGGGGTGGGATCTTACTGGGAAAAGACTAATCTGTGTGCTGGTGGTGGGATCTCACTGAGAATAGACTAATGTGTGTGCTGGTATCTCACAGAGAATAAACTAATGTGTGTGCTGGGGGTGGGATCTCACTGAGAAAAGATTAATGAGTGTGCTGGGGGTGGGATCTCACTGAGAAAAGATTAATGCGTGTGCTGGGGGTGAGATCTCACTGAGAAAAGACAAATGAGTGTGCTGGGGGTGGGATCTCACTGAGAAAATACTAATGTGTGTGTTGGGGGTGGGATCTCACTGGGAAAAGGCTAATCTGTGTGCTGGGGGTGGGATCTCACTGAGAATAGACTAATGTGTGTGCTGTGGGTGGGATCTCACTGGGAAAAGAC